>CAKNYM010048906.1:164558-185197 GCA_932195095.1 Andricus curvator
TTGTTAAAAATTAATTTTTTTAGTTGGAGATTCATTATTTTTATTGTAAATTTAAAATAAAATACTGAGAATTTAACTGTTCCAGTTGAAACTTTAACTAATTTTTGGAAATTTTTTGTGTGGAAATTTTTTTTTAAACTGATAATGTAACTTTACTATTTCAATTGAATATTCCACAATTTTAGTTAAAATTCATCTCCTTGGCTGAACATTAATTTTTTAATTAAAAATTGTACTATTCAATTTTTGGTTGAAGAATTATCTTTTTTAGTTGAGAATTCGTCTTTTTTGATAGAAATTAATCTTCTTGGTTGAGTTTCATCTTTTTGGTTGAAAATTAAATTATTCTGGTTGAAGATTCGCCATTTAAGTACACGATTCATCATTTTGGCTTCAAATTCAAGTATTCCAATTGAATATTTATCATTTTATTTGAAAATTCATCACTGTTTGAAAATATAACTGTTTTCTTGAAAATCATTTTTTTTTTTGAAAATGATTTTTTTTTAACTAGAATTAGAAATTAATCTTCTTGGTTGAGTTTCATCTTTTTGGTTGAAAATTAAATTATTCTGGTTGAAGATTCGCCATTTAAGTACACGATTCATCATTTTGGCTTCAAATTCAAGTATTCCAATTGAATATCCATAATTTTAGTTAATAATTCATCTGTTTTTTCGAACATTAATTTTTTTAACTGAAAATTTAACTATTCAATTTTTTTTGCCAATTGATCTTTTGTAGTTGAAAATTCTTGTATTTTGTTGAAAATTCGTCTTTTTTGGTAGAAAATTGATCTCGTTTGAAAATTAATCTTCTAAACTATTTTGTGGAAATTTTTGTTTGTTGAAAAATTATTTTATTTCTTTCGCTAAAAATGCATCTCTTTAGTTGAAAATTAATTTTTTACATGAAAATCTAACTACATATTCAATTTTTGGTTAAAGAATGATCTTTTCTAGTTAAAAATTCGTATTTTTGGTGGAAATGAATCTTCTTGGTTGAAGATTCATCTTTTTGGTTAAAAATTCAATTATTTTAGTTAGAGATTCATCGTTTTAGTTGAAGATTTATCTTTTTGGTTGAAAAATCAACTATTCTAGTTAAAGATTCATCATTTTAGTTGAAAATTTATCATATTAGTTGAAAATTCATCAGTTTGGTTAAAAATTAATTTCCTTTTAAACGAAAATTTAACTATTTCATTTTTGGTTAAAAATGGTTCGTTTTACTTCAAAATTCATCTATTTGGTTGAAAATTTATCTTTTTTAGTTGAAAATTCAAATATTTCAGTTAAATATTCATAATTTTTATTGAAATTTCTTTTTTTTGGTTGAAAATAAATCTACTTGATCGAAAGTTAAACTCTTTTGTTATAAATTCATCTTTTTGGTTTAAATTTTATCTATTCCAGTTGAAGATTCATCATTAAAAATATTTCCAAACATTTAAGATGATTTCCAAAATTGTCAAAAAAATAATCTGGAAGATTTTAAGGCAATTTTTAAAATTGTTATACAATTTTAGGAAAAATTCGAATCATTTTAAAAGACATTTAAAAGTTTTGAACAACTTTAAAATATAAAAAGATTTGAAAATTTTTTGAACAAAATGTACATTTTTGAGAATTTGTAAATAAAATTTTGACCCTCTTGAAAAGGTTTTTGAAAGGTTTTAAGACAATAAAGAAATTTTTCTAAGATTCCTGGTAAAATTTAAAATGATTTTTTATTTTTTTTAATCAATTTGATGATTATGTTCGAAAATATTTCAAAGCTATTAAGAAGATTTCCAAAATTTTTAAAACAAATCTGGAAGATTTTAAGGAAATTTCTAAAATTTTGATACAAATTTAGGAAAAATTCGAATAATTTAAAAAGATTTTTATAACATTTGAACAACTTTTAAATCTAATTTAAAATTTCAAAAAATTTCGAACAAAATGTAGATTTTGCAAGATTTCGAAATAAAATTTTGAAGCATTTTAATGCTTTTGAACGGTTTTAAGATAATACAACCTTTTTCTTAAGATTCCTGGGAATATTTTTAATGATTTTTTATTTTGTAACATTAATTTTAAGAGAATATTGAAAAAGATTACCAAATTTGTCAAAAAAGAATCTGGATGATTTGAAGACTTTTTTTTTTTAATTTTGCAGGAGTGAAAAAAATTTAGGAAAACTTCGAATCATTTGAAAATATGTTTAGAAGTTTTGAAAAAATATCACAACATTTTTAAGAAAATGTAGATTTTTGAAGATTTCGAACGAAAAATTTAGGAGTATAAGAATTTTCAAAGGTTTTACGAGAATAAGAAATTGTTTTCGAGATTCTTAGGGAAATTTAAAATGTTTATTTTTTATTTTGAAACATTAATTTTAAGAAAATATTCCAAAAGATTTCCAAAATTGTCAAAAAAGAATCTGGAGTACTTTAAGGCAATTTTTGAATTTTATTTAAAAAAAGTTTAAAATATAATTTAAAATGTGAAAAGATTTGAAAAAATGTAGATTTTTGAAGATTTAGAAATAAAATTTTGAAGCATTTTAAAGGCTTTTGAACGTGCTTAAGATAATAAAAAAATTTTCATAAGGTTTCTGGGGAAATTTTAAATCATTTCTTATTTTAGAAAATTAATTTTAGGAGAATGTTTAAAAATATTTCCAAATATTTAAAAAGATTTCCAAAATTATCAAAAAAGAATCTGGAAGATCTTAAGATAATTTTTTAAATTTAAACATTAGACAAATTCGAAACAATTTTAAAGAAACAAAATGTAAATTTTGGAAGATTTGTAAATAAAGATTTGAAGCATTTTAAGGCTTTTGAACGGTTTTGAGATAATCAAAAAATTTTCTGAAGATTCCTGGGAAATTTTTTAATGATTTCTTATTTTTAAAAATTAGTTTTAGAAGAATGTTTAAAAATATTTCCAACCATTTAAAAAGATTTCCGAAATTATCAAAAAATAATCTGGAAGATCTTAAGACCATTTTTTTAGTTCTTAAACAATTTCAGGAAAAATTCGAAACATTTTTAAGATATTTAAAAGTTTTGAACACAATATAATTTCAAACAAAATGTAGATTTATGAAGATTTCAAAATAAAATTTTGAAGCATTCTAAGGCTTTTGAGCAGTTGTAAGATAACACTTTTTTTTAAGATTCCTGGAAAAATTTCCAATGATTTTTTATTTTGTAAAATTAATTTTAGAGAATATTAAAATTTTTATTTCTAAATTATGATGTATAAAAAACATTTGAACAATGATTAATTTGAAGCGACTCAAAACAATAATTCAACTTCTAATTAAAAAAATTTTCTGTTTAAAATCAATTTTAATCGTACATTTTTTAATGTTTCTTACGTAAAATTGCTTAAAATTATATAATTTTCAAAACTTACCAATTTATTGATTCATTTTTTTTTATTTAAAGCGTGGATTTATAGATTTTAACTAGAATTCTTTGAACTGCTTTCCATTGTTTTTTCAATTTTAAAAGTTTGAAATTGAAAATAGTTTCATTTTGAGTACTTTAATTTGCAGTTCAGTTTTCATTACTACAAATGGCAAAATTGTAAGCTTAAGTTTGAATTTTCAAATTTCAATTACGTGAAAAATTTTTGCGAACCGGGGAAAAAACCGAGATTTTTTTCCCCCCTGATTTAATAAATTTTTACCGAGCCTAAATGATATTAATAACAATTGCGAAATTTTTTCTAGGTGATGAGGAACCACATGTTCGGAATGCAGGGCAATGCCGATTTAAAGACCTATACAGGATTATTAGGAATCAAATACGCAGGATCTTTCCTAGGTGACTATGTCAAGAAGACCAGGAACCCACTGGAATATCCCCATTTCGTATTTAAGAAATTATTTGGCTTCGAACCAGACTTCAAGCGTCTTTATCTCGAAGAAAATCTTCATCCTTCTTATCAAACCCACGCCCTTTATCTCGAGGAGGCCTTCGGTAGAATGGACAGATGCACTCGGACTCTTTTAGTCCGCTACGGTGCCGAATTGATGACCCACGAAATGGATGTCCAGCGTTTGAGCGAAATGGCGTCACTCATTTATGTGGTGACTGCACTTTTTGGACGAGCTTCTAGGGCTTATTGCATCGGGCTCAGGAACGCAGATTACGATATGAAGGTCGCATCTGCTTTTGCTTATAACGCTTGGCATCGGATAGAATTCCTCGGCAAAGAAATCGAACACGGCGATTATCTCAATGGTAATATGTATCATAAAGAAGTTTCTCAGCGATTGTACGAGATGAAAAATTATTGCCTGGAGCATCCTCTGGAGAGGAACTGGTAAAATGGTATTTCCTAGGTTTAATTGTAATCGTCCGAGGATTTGGAAACTAGTGTAAATCCTTAAATAACATTTCTTTGAAGTGTACAGTTTTTCTACACATTTTTTGACTCTTGTAGATAATTCATAGATTTGCAGGGTGTCTACCTGACCGGGATTTTTCTCTGCAATGTACTAATATGCAAATTAAAAGAGATTTCGTATATTTTATTAATCTTAGTTTTTAGTTGGAACAGTGATTTTTCTAAAAGAATTATAATCTTTAGGGGTTCGTAGTCACGGGCAGAAACCCTTATAGTTTCGGTCGGGTGTCCTTCCGCCGTACTCTTTTCACTCGAGACTAGATCCGAGACGAGGTTCGAGACGTGGTTCGAAACGAGGTTCCAGATAAGAGATTCGAGGCGCGATTCGAGACGAGATGTGATCAGTGGTAAAGGAGGGGATTGGGTGATTTGAACGACTTAAGATGCTGCGAGACCCTTTTTTTGTAGTATTTTTGCATGATTTTTCTAAAAGAATTATAATCTTTAGGTTCTCGTAGTCCGGGCAGAAACCCTTATAGTTTCGGTCGGGTGTCCTTCCGCCGTACTTTTTTCACTCGAGACTAGATTCGAGACGAGGTTCGAGACGGGATTCGAGTCGAGGTTCCAGATAAGAGATTCGAGACGAGACTAGATTCGAGACGAGATGTGATCAGTGATTAAGGAGGGGATTGGGGGATTTGAACGACTTAAGAGGCTACGTGACCCTTTTTTTTGTAGTACATTTTTTTGTAATACATGCTACCTACTTTGACTAATTTTTAATTTAGGACAGGGAGTTTCCGTAAAGAATTATTAATAAATAATTTGACTTGGAACAGGGAATTTTTTACATGGAACATGGTATTTTTGAATAGACTATTAATTCGGATTTAGAAAAAGGCAATTAAAAAAAAACTGTTCCAAGTCAGAATTCGTCACAATTTGAAACTTTTCACTTCCAAATTTTTGGAAAAAGGGAGATACTGCATTTCTGAATTCTAACTTGAAAGAGTAAATTTTCAAGAATAATTATAATTCTGACTTCGGAGAGTGAATTTTCCAAAAGCATCACAATTTTGACTTGGAATGTGACATTTTCGAAAAGATTTTGATTTGGAACAGGGAATTTCATTAAGAATTAAATTTTTTTCTGGAAACAGTTAATTTTTGACATGCATCGGGAAATTTTGGAAAATAATGTTGCCTCTTTGTTGGTTGCAAATTGTCTTTTATGTTGAAAATATAACTGTATTTCAAAAATGGCTTTAAAAAAAAATTTAATCATGTCTTTTTGGCATGAAGATTCAACTGTTTAGTTGAAAATTCATCTATTTTGTGGAACATTCTTCTTTTTGGATAGAAAATTCGTCTTCATGGATTGAAAATTCATCTTTTTGGTTAAAAATTCAGCTTTTCTGGTTGAAAATAAATATTTTCGTTGAAAATTAAACTGTCTTCTAAAACGTTCCTCTTTTTGCTTGGAAATTCAACGATTAGGATACAAAATCAACTATTTTGTTGAAAATTCGCCTTTTTCAATAGGAAATTCATCCTTTTGGATTGCAAATTCCTCTCCTATGGTAGAAAAGTCATCTTTTTGATTGAAAATTCACCTTTTTGGTTGATAATTCATCTTTTTGGTTGATAATTCATCTTTCTTGATTGAAAATGATCTTTTTTATTGAAAATTTAACTGTCTTCTAAAAAATTCGTCTTTTTTCTTGAAAATTCAACTATTTGGATACGAATTCAACTATTTTATTAGAAATTCGCTTTTATCGATAGGAAATTCATCGTTTTGGATTGAAAATTGCTCTTTTATGGTAGAAAAGTAATCTTTTTTGGTTGAAAATCCCTCTTTCTTGGTGGAAAATTATCTTTTTTTTTTTAAATTTAACTGTCTAAAAAATGTGTCTTTTTGGCATGAAGATTCAGCTATTTGGTTAAAAATTTATTTTGCTGAAAATTCCTCTCTTGATTAAAAGTCCAATTATAGATTTTGAACCTTAAAGGTCAATCTTTTTTGGTAAAAAATTCAACTGTTTTCAACATCTTTCTGGATAGAAAAATTGGTCATTATGGATTGAAAATTCATCTTTTATAGTGTCAAATTAATCTTTTTGACTTAAAAATTTAACTATTTGGTTGAAGTTTAACCTCCTTTGTTTAAAAATTGTACCATTTGGTTGAAAATTCATCTGTGCAGGTTGAAAATGAACTATTCGGCTAAAACTTCAATTACTTTGTTAAAATTTTGTCTCTTTTGATTGAAAATTTCTTTTCTCATGTTTAAAAGTCAATTATTTTCTAAATTATTCGACTTTTTAACTTGAAAACTCAACTCTTTTGTTGAAAATTTCTCTTTGGGTTGAAAATTCAACTACATTGTTGAAAATGCAATATATTTCGACTTGAAATCTTGGAATTTAAAGCGTTTCATTTTGAATTCAATATTGTCTCATATTATTTTACTTAAAAGAATTCATTTCCCTATTTTTTAAAGGAATTTCCCCTGTTTCGAGTGCATTTTGGGCTGTGAAGTCTGAATTATTAAAAAATGAACAATTTCAGATTCCAATTATACAGTCTCAAATTTAAAGCCTTAATTGTTTATAAGTTTCATTTTGAAATAGGTAATTTCCACAAAGAATTAAAATTTTAATTTTTGAACAGGGAATTTCCGTAAAGTAAAGAATTTTAATTCTTATGATCAAAAATTATTTGATGTTTCAACTCAGAGTTATAATTGTTTTCCAAAATTCACTGTTCTAGATCAGAAATCTTTTAAGTCTTTCAAAACGTTAAGAAATCTCTTGAAATCTTTCAGATCTTTTGCATTTTTTTTTTAAATTGACCGGGAAAAATCAACAATTGCCCGAGAGAAAACCGGAATTAAAAATCATCCGTCGGGCAGACACCCTGATTTGAAAGAAAGTTGAATTTCATTCGTAATTTGAGGGAATTTAGAATCTTAATTGATTGGAAATGTAAGATTTTTATTTAATATTCCTTATTCAGTTATTTTTAATCTAAGGTCAATGCAGTGTGAGTCAAAGAATTAACTGTAATGTTTCAAAGAAAGCGCAGTTGCATTTTTTAAATGATAGTGAAACGTGTACATAGTAGATTATAAAAACTGCAGTTTCAGCAATCTACACGATTACTGATAAAATAAACGGAACAAGGAAAACATTTTTAAATACATTTTCTTATATTCTGTATCCGTTCCACTTTTCCCTGTTTAGCATTTAAAATTATTCAAAATTTTGATTTTGATTCATGTAGATTCGAATAAAAAATTATTCCGAATTTTCATTTCGATTCGTGTAGTTTCGAATAATTAAATATTTTTATCTACAATTCAAAATCATTCCAGTTTTAAAATGACGTTTCATTTTTGAAAAATTCTACATTTAAATTTGTTTTATCCTATATCTAAAAAAAGTGGCGTAACGATATATCTCGAAAATCTTGAATTTGAAATTTTGAAAATTAAATCTACAAATAATCCATTCTATGAAGAAAAATCATCGAAAACCTTATACGAATAGAGAAACATTTGTGCTTTTAATGCTCTTTCGCGGTTTAATGAAAACTTTCAAATTATCTAATAAATTATTGTAAATATTATACATGTTTTATGATAGTGCGTTTCGCTGGAAATTAGTATTTGTAAAAAATAATTCTAATATAAAGTCATAAAGTTTCGAAGAAGACTTACAATTTACACACATGTTATGTTGTGTTAGTTTTGTTCACTAGAAATGAGAATTTAAAACAAGTAGAGTATTTTATTAATTGTTTTATTATTTTATTAATTTTATTTATTTATTAATATTTTATTAATATAAATAAAAATTTATTATCAAGAGTATTTTGAAACAAAAATCATTATAATTTGAATAAGATTAATTAAATTAAATTGTTATTTTTAATTTACAAAAAAGACAGATTTACAGCTTTTTTTAACAATTTCAGGTTATGTTATCATTTTACACAAAAAATTGGTACTTTAAAACAAAAAGCATTATAATTTGAACAAGATTTAGAATCTTTTAAGAATTTTGGATTATGTTAGTGTTTTTCGGCAGAATTGGTAATTTTAGTTTTTAAAAATGTATGTTATAAAGAAGATTCACAACTTTTAATAATTTGAGGTTATGTTAGTGTTTAAACAAAAAATTTGTATTTCAAAACAAAAATTATAATTTAAACAAGATTAAGAATCTTTTAATAATTTTGGATTATTCAGGTGTTTTTCGGCGGAAATTGGTATTTTTAATTTTTTTTAAATATATATTTTAAAGGAAATTCACAACTTTTAACAATTTATTTAGGTAATTCAAACCAAAAATTGGTATTGTAAAACAAAAATCATTAGTTTGAACAAGATTTGCAATTTTTTAACAGTTTCAGGTTATATACGTTTTTCAGAAGAAATCGGTTATTTTAAACAAAAATGATTAGAATTTAAAGGTTCATATTTTTGGAACAATTTCAGGTTATTTCAGCGTTTTAAACCAAAAATTGAAATTTTAAAACAAAAATCATTATAATTTGAACAAGATTCAGAATCTTAACAATTTTAGATTATGTTAGTACATATGTTTTTTCTGCAGAATTTGTAATTTTAGTTTTAAGAATTATGTTATAAAGAAGATTAACAACTTTTAACAATTTTAGGTTATGTAATCATTTTAAAACCAAAAATTGGTATTTTAAAGAAAAAATCATTATAGTTTGAACAAGATTAGCAATTTTTGAAAAGTTTCAGGTTATCATTTTTTCAATGGAAATCGGTTATTTTAAACAAAAATCATTAGAATTAAAAGGTTCATAAGTTTTGAACAATTTAGGTTACGTTAACGTTTTACGCCAGAAATTCGTATTTTAAAACAAAAATCATTAGTTATAAATCGAACAAGATTTGCCGTTTTTTATTAGTTTTAAGATATATTAATATTTTTCACAGGAAGTCGTTTTTTTCAACAAAGATCAATAGATTTTGAAGAAAATTTACAATTCTGAACACTTATCTGTTATATTTATATTTATTTATTTTTAATAAAATTTTTGAAAAAATTATATTTTAAAAAATATTTACAATTTTCAACAACTTTAGGTTATGTTGGTATGTTTCACCGAAAATTTGTATTTTTAGAACAAAGTTGTTGGATTTAAATTTAATTATTTTTTTTAATAATAAAATTTACAAGTTTGAACAATTTCGGATTATGTGAGTGTTTTTCGCCGGAAATATAAATGTTGTATTCAAAAATCGCTAGATTTCAAATCAGATTAATAATTCCGACCAATTTTAGCTTACGTTGGCGTTTTGCATCAAAAAATTATATTTTTAAACAAAAATCATTAGATTTTGAAGAAAATTTACAATTCTGAACAATTTTGCAACAAATTTAGGTTATGTTGGAATGTTTCACTGAAAATTTGTATTTTTAAACAAAAAGTCATTGGATTAAAATCCAATTATTTTTGTTTAAAATAATAAAATTCGCGAGTTTGAACAATTTGGAATTGTGTTGGGTTTTCCGTCGGAAATTTAAATTTATATTCACAAATCGCTAGATTTGAAATATGATTAATAATTCCGAAAAATTTTAGGTTACGTTGACATTCTACATTCAAAATTGGTATTTTTAACAAAAATCATGATTTGCACAAGATTTAGAATCTTTTAACTTTTTTGAATGATTGATTAGTGTTTTTCGGCACAATTGATCATTTTAGTTTAAAAAATATGTCATAAAGAAGATTCACAACTTTGAACAATTTTAGGTTATGTTAGCGTTTTAAACCAAAAATTGGTACTATTTTAAAACAAAAATCATTATAAATTGAACAATATTTGCCATTTTTTATTAGTTATTAACATTTTTTATATTATAAGTATTATTATTAACATTTTTCACAGAAAATCGTTTTTTCCCCCACAAAAATCATTAGATTTTGAAAAAAATGTACAATTCTGAACAATTTTTTGTTATGTTTATTTCAATGTTTTTCGGCGGAAATTATTGGTATTTTCAATAAAAAGTTATTCAATTTTAAAGAATATTTACAATTTTCAATAACTTTAGGTTATGTTGGTATGTTTCCTCGAAAATTTGAACTTTTAAACAAAGTCGTTGGATTTAAATTAAATTTTTTTTTTAATAATAAAATTTACAAGCTTGAACAAATTCGGATTATGTTAGTGTTTTTCGCCAGAAATTTAAATTTGTATTCAAAAATTGCTCGATTTCAAATAAGATTAATAATTTCGAACAATTTTAGGTTACGTCGACATTCTGCATCAAAAATTGGTATTTCTAAACAAAAATATAAATAAGTTTCACAAGATTTAGAATATTTTAACAATTTGGAACGATATTACTGTTTTTCGTCGGAAAATGGTATTTTCAATAAAAAAATCATCAGATTTCAAAGAATATTTACAATTTTTATACAATATACAATAATAGGTTATGTTAGTATTTTTCGTCGGCAATTGGTCCTTGTTCTTTTATTATTTTAGATAATACAAAAAAATTTATTAATATTAATTTTATATTTTAGTTTAAAAATTGCGCGATAACAAAAATAATTCCGCGCATGTTTGTTTACTATTTGGGATAAAAAATGAATAAAAGACCGATTCGTTGGATCACGAAATTAAATTTATTCAAGTACTTAACAACATAGGTTATAATCAGAAAATGCAATGAAATAAATTGCGCTAGATTTCAAAAAGCGAAATCTAAAATTTCCTTGGCTACTTACAATTACGTAGAAACGATAGCTAGAAATGTCGATTTTAAGAAAATCGAAGATTGATCAAATTTTTGAAGCCCAAGTGTGTTTTTACAGCTCAAATAACTTTTGATATTGACATGCATTTAAAAATATCTAATTGGGTAGCAAAAGGAAAAGATATTTTGATTTTGTTCATCTCTCTACAGACACGAATTATTTACGTTCCAATTCTCTCTAACGACACAGCTGTTCTCATTTTAAATTAGAAGTTTCTTTTTTTAAATCCTGAAGATTAAAAATCTTTCAGAAATTCTTTCAAGAAATTTTGAATTTAAATGCCGATATGTAATACATAATTAAGCAAATGATATTAGTGGATATTTTAATATTTTTAAAAGGCTTTTCTAAAAAATACCGGCCATCAGATAGGAACATTTCTAAATTTTAATTTAGAAAGATCTCTAAGATATTATTTTACATTTACACTTGTAAATAGTCCTAAATTCATGTTGAATTTTCGATAAGCATTTTTCTGGTATTTTCGACCTACTATTTAAATTGAAGTATCACTAGAAAAAGTATTTTATACTTTGTATTTTACACTGAATTCATGTTTAATTTAAATTTTAAATACGAACTAGATTTCGTATTGGCTATATTCTATTCATGTCCAAAAAAAATATTTTTCTGTTTTTTTAATGTCCCACCCCTTCATTTTGTGTCGTTTTGTGAAAAATAAAATTTCTAATTTTTTGAGATTTGAAAAAAATGTATAGAGGTAGGCCATGTCTTTAAAGTACCCCAAAGTGTTAAAAATTCAGTAAGTCCTTGAATTTTAAAAAGAATGTGAGCAGTACAAAGCTTAACAACATTTTAAAAAAATTTAATTTACCCGCAATTTTGCCAAAACGCACCCCTTAAGGCACTAAAAAGTAATTTTGAAGTGTCTTTACTGAACTTTATAAAAGTAAAATGAAAATTTGAGTGGCAAATTATATAAAAAAATTTATTATAAAAATATGAAAGATATTTCCCTTAAATTAAACATTTTTCCCCTTTTCACCCTTAATAATCTATCAAAAATTACATTTTCTTTCTTTAAATCTGATTATTAAAAATATTTGATATAAATTTCTTTATACTGAAAGAAAAAGTTTTAAAGAAAAAAAATGTAATTTTTTATGGATTATTAAGGTTGAAAAGGGGAAAAATGTTTATTTTAAGGACATTATTTTTCATATTTGTATAATAAATTTTTTTATATAATTTGCCACTTAAATATTCATTTTGCTTTCATAAAATTCAGAAAAGACACTTAAAAATTACTTTTTAGTGTCTTCAGGGGTGAGTTTTGGCAAAGTTGGGGGTAAATTAAATCTTTAAAAAAATTGTTTAAAAAAAATACTGCTCACATGGTAGTTTTACATCATCGTTGTAAAGTTTTTACGATTCTTTTTAAAATTCAAGGTCTTACTGAATTTTAACACTTTGGGGAACTTTAAAAGGCCGTGCCCTACCTCTAAACATTTTTTTAAAAATCTAAAAAAATTAGGAAAATTTTTTTCACAAAAAGACACAAAATGAGGGGTTGAGACTTTAAAAAATCAGAAAAATAATGTTTTTGGACCACCCTAATTATTTACTCTTCATCACAGGACAAATAAATACTAAAAAATTATACTACTATTTTCTCTACTCGAATCTCGCAAAACAATCAAAAGACATAAAAAAGTATCACCGATTGAAATATAAAGTTTGATTAGTTGATTAATGAAAAGTAGAGAATTGGAAGCGCAACAGAAAGGAATTCCTCGGAACAAGATCGAAGCAGAAATACTCATTTGTACCCTAGAGATAATCGATGCTTGCAGAGAAATTCCATGCCTTTTTTCTCCCAGATCCGTTGTACATTGGACGGTACTTTTTTATGACGGCAATACGTAATGTAACAACTTTCTTTCTAATGTTTTCAGGGTGTCTAGCGTCCTGGAAATCCTTGAAAACCTGGAAAACTCCTTGAATTTTTTTACTCGAAAAACCTAGGAAAAAATACCTTTTTTTAATTATATTTCAAATTTTTTGTTTTGTTTAAAAGCAGAAATATACACCTTTTTAACAATAGATTGTCTATTTTATCACGGTGAAAAATCTCAAATGCAGAATCGAAAATATTTCAATTTTTCTCATTTATTCCCGATTTTTTTCAACTTTAACAACAATTTAATTAAAAATGTTCAAATCAGGGAAAATTATTTTATTTTATTTATTGGTCAGAGAAAGTCAGGAATTTTGAAAAAAAAAATCTTGCAAAAGTCAGAAAATTTCTGTCAGAGGAACTTAAAATAACTGCCTAGGATAATCAATTTCAAAACTTTTAATTTTAATATGTGAAATTTTTTTATTCCGTTTATAAAAGATTCTATATTAAAAATAATACAAGATTAAGATTCTTTTTTTCAGTTGGATTATAATGAATCTCCTGACCATTCTACTTTTAACTAAGAATTTTATTACTTGGTTGAAAATTCAACAATTTTATTAAAATTCATCCTTTTTGCTTGAAACAATAAAATATATTGTTTTTTATTATTTTATTTTATTGATTATTTATATTTATATTATATTTATTTATTATTTTTATTCTGCATGCTAACCAAAAAAGATGAATTATCCGCAAAGCATGTAACAGTTAATATTTCAATCAAACAATTGCATTTTTAATCAAAAGGGATAATTTTAATTAATTACTAATTTTTTATTTTTTCTCTATTTAATAACTTTAATAAAATAACAAATAAGACATTTAAAATAGTTATTATTATTTATTATTCGTTGAAAATTCATCTTTTCTGGTTATTTAATTTATTGTTTTATTTTATTTTTTTTTTCAATTTTTATTAAATTATTTTACTGAAAAATTTAACTTTTTGTTTAAAATTCAAGTATTCCTTTGAAAATTTAACCATTTGGTGAAAAAAAAAATTTTGTTAAAGATTCATATTTTCTGGTTAAAAATGCAACTTTTTCACCAAAAATTCGTTTTTCGGCTTAAAAGTTCAACAATTTGGATGAAATTTGTTTCCTTTCTTAACTGAAAAATCTTTATTTGTTAAAAATTCGTCTTTTGGTTACAAAATTCAACCTCTGGATTGAAAGTTGAACTACTTTCTTACAACAAAATTTTTTGGTTGAAAATGCATTACTTTAATTGAAAATTTATCTCTGATCGAAAATTAAATTATTTTGTTGAAAATTTGTCTTTTTGGTAGAAAACTAATATTTGCCGGTTGAAATATTGTCTCTTAGGGTTACAAGTTGACCTTCTTTGTTAACAATTCATTTTCTCGTCTGCAGATTTATAATTTTAGTTGAAAATTTATCTTTTTCAAATCCAAATTCAACTATTTTTCGAAAATTTGTATTTTTTTTGGGTGAAAAATTAATCTTCTTGGTTGAAAATTCGCCGTTTTGGTTGAGAATTCATATTTTTAGTTTAAAAATATTATTTAAATTCAACTGTTTCGTTGAAAATTCGTCTGTTTGGATAAAAAATTCATCATTTTGGATTTAAAATTCACCTTTTTTGTTGAGAATTAAACTGTCTTCTAAAAAATTCAATTCTTTTATTGAAGATGCAACTATTTCTGTTTGAAGTTTAATCTGTTTTGTTCAAAATTCGATAATTTGGTTGAAAATTCATATTTGTAGGTTGAAATTTCAACAATTTGATTAAAAATTCAACTATTTTGTTGAAAATTCAAATTTGTTTACTGAGAATTAAATTTGAATTAGCTTAAAATTTTATAATTCAGTCAAATTTTAACCAATTCCGATCAGAAAAACCCCATTAATCACGGAATTGAACTCGCTTTGATTAGATCAATAGCAAAAAATTATCGGATGAAAAAAATTTCATGAAATTGATGTTAAAGTTGAAAAATAAGAAACTTCGAAATATTTTCGATTTCAGCGATGTGATTTTACACCGTGATAAAATGAAAAATCACAAAAAAACAGGTTTTTTGTCATAATCTCAGATTTTGGGAACGTATGGGAAATTTCCAGGGTGGCGATTCGGCGGACGATTTCAAATTCCTGGTCATTTCCCGGTTTTCCCCGGTCAACTTTTTCAATTTTCCCGGTCAACTCAAAGTAACATATTTATATTTGCCGCAAAACGCAAACATTTATTTTAAGTCATGACGTTCGTTCTAAACATCTTTTAACACAACAGAGCAAAACGTTGCAAAATAAATGAATTTTGAAAAAAATACTTAAATTTTCCACTAAAAAATATCAATTTTTTACAAAAAAAAATGGAATAGTTAAACTTTCAGTTGAAAAAATTAATTTTCAACAAAAAAAACGGATTTTCAACAAAATATTTCAATTTTCAACCAAAGTGATGAATTTTCAAATCAAATTATGAATCTTTATCTGGAATAGTTAAATTTTAAACCAAAAAGATAAATTTTCAACTAAAATGATGAATATTTAACTGGAACATTCGAATTTTCAACCAAAAAGACGAATTTTTAAAGAAGATTACATTTTAAATAAAAAGATTAATTTTCAACCCAAAAATACAATTTTTCAACCAAATACATTAACTTTTAAAGAAAGGTTTGAAGTTTTAATAAGAGAAGACAAATTTTCAACCAAATAGTTAAATTTTGAACTGAAAAAATAATAATTTTCAATCGAAAATGGAATAGTAACATTTTTAGTTAAAAAAATTATTTGTAAACCAAACATAAGAATTTTCAACTAAAAAAATGAATCTTTAACTGAAATAGTTCAATTTTCAAACCAAAAAATTAATTTTTACTATAAAAAGATGAATTGTCAACCAAAACTTTAATAATTAAATTTCAAGATAAAAAAATTAATGTTTAACCAAACAGATGAATTTTCAACAACAGCTATGGAATTTTCCATTGGAATAAGTTAAATTTTCAGTTAAAAAAATTAGTTTCAACAAAAAAAACTTAACTTTTAACAACAACAAAAACTAACTTTCAAAATAATAGTTACATTTTCAAACAAAGTGATGAATTTTCAAATAAAATTGTAAATATTTAACTGCAATAGTTGAATTTCAAACCAGAAAGATGAATTTTTAACTGAATTGATGAATCATTAACTAGAATAATTGAATTTTTGATCAAAAAGATTAATTTTCAACCAAGAAGATTAATTTCTACCAAAAAAGACGAATTTTCAACTAACAAAGATAATTTTTCAACCAAAAATTGAATAATCAAATTTTTAGTCAAAAATGAATGTTCAACCAAAGACATGAATTTTGAACTAAAATTATGAAATATTCAACTGAATTAATAGTTACATTTTCAGTTGAAAAAAATAAATAATTTTCAACCAAAAAACATCCAAAGAAAAAACAAATTTTCAATCAAACAGCTCATTTTTCAACCAAAGAAATGAATTTTTAATTAAAACGATGGATTTTCAACTAAAAAAAAAATTAATTTTTAACAACAGAGCTTAACTTTCAACCAAATAATTTTATTTCAAACCTAAAAGATGAATTTTCAACTAAAATAATAAATATTTGACTGGAATACTTGAATTTTTAACCGAAAAGAAGAATTTTTAAACAAGAAGATTAACTTTCAAAGAAAAATAAGATAATTTTTTACCAACAAAAAAATCGATTTTTTAACAAAATACATGAATTTTCATCGGAATAGTTAAATTTTCAATTAAAAAGACAAATTTTTATCCAAATTGTGGAATTTCGAACTTGAAAATTTTAATTTTCAACTCAGAATGGAACAGTTAAATTTTCGTTTAAAGAAATTAATTTTCAACCAAACTGGTGAATTTTCAAATAAAATGATTAATCTTCAACTGAAATGATGAATCTTTAACTGGAATAGTTTAATTTTATGCCAAAAAGATGAATTGTCAACCATAAAGTTTAATTGTCTACAAAAATAGATGAATTTTCCACAAAGTACATACATTTTCAAACAAATAGTTTAATTATTAAATGAAAAATATCAATTTTCAACCAAATAGTTGAATTTTCATCAAAAAAAGATAAATTAATGTTTAACAAAAGTTTAACTTTTAACCCAGTAGTTGAATTTCTAACTAAAAAACGATGAATTCGCAACGAACAATGTAAAAAAAAAATCTATTATAATTCAGAAATATTTCTTCTTTGAAATTCTACTTCTACTCTGAAAACTGTTTGAAGTACTTTTATTACCTAAAATTTAGAAGAAGAAACTTTCAAATTGTGACGAATTCTGACTTGAAAGAGGGATTTTTAAAAATTCCTTTTTTCTCAATCCGAATTATAATTCCTTTAAAAAATTCCCATTCCATGTAAAACATTCCCTGTTCCAAGTGAAATTATATTTCTTGAATTTTGCTATGATCAGAAGTAAATTCCCGGTTTTTAAATTAAATTCCCGGTCATTTCCCGGTCTTTCCCGGTTTCCCGGTCAAGTCGCCACCCAGAATTTCGCATATGAAACTTATTTTATTTCCACTAGATCTACAATTTCTACTATACGTTTCGTGAAAAGTATTTTTTCTCTGTAAAAATAAAGTTACCTGGAAAAATTTATTTTTTTGTCCTGGAAAACCTGGAAAAGTCGTCGATTTTTGTTTGAAAAAACGCTAGACACCCTGAATGTTTTGTATAACTTGAAAAACGTCGAAAATTGTTCTACTAAATTATTACAGTCTTTCTGCTTGAACAATCACGTGCTCCTCCCGATAGGAATCGGTGGGAGACCAACAGCTTCTCACGCAGGTGAAAACCAAGACGGTTCCAAATTCAAGTTGAAAATTTAATTTTAAATCACTGCGTGGTTGTAACCTGAGCTTCGGAATGATGGTTGGAAGGACTTGAAGCTCGAATGTCATTTCATCGCCACAATGTCTACATCTGCCAACACAACCTCCCATTGGATAGAGTAATAAAGGTGCACTGTTGTCTCTCGAGTACCTGGAAAAAAGAATTTATTAGACTTTTAAAGGAAGAATACATATCAATTTGATTTAGACCCCGAAAGTAACGTAGTCATTGGCTAAAGACGTATTTTACGTTTATAAATTCACTTAAATAAAGTAAATGCAGATAACATATTTAAATGAATACGACACACTTTAAATTCTTAAGATTTCAAGCCAAAATATATTGCATTTTCAAGAAAATAGTTGAATTTTCAACACAAAATGTCGAATTTTCAACAACAAAAATTAATTTTGAACCAAACAGTTGCATTGACAACCAAATAGATGAACTTTTCAGTAAAAGGGGCGAGTTTTGCAAAAAATAATTAAAGATTTAACTTTTAAACCGGGAAAGATAAATTTTCAATCCAAACGAATGAATTTTTAACGTTATAGTTGAATTTTTGACGAAAAATGACGACTTTAACAAAATATTTGAATTTCCCAACAATAATGCGATTTTCAACAAAATAGTTGAATTTCTAACAAAAATGTTGAATTTTGCAACATACAAAGATGCATTTTCAATCAAATGGTCGAATTTCCAAACAAAAAAGATTGAAATTCAATCGAATGTTTGAATTTTCAAACAAAAAAATTTAGAGGACAGTTGAATGTTCATCAAAAAAGTTAATTTTCAACCAAGAAAGATGACTTTTCTACCGTGAAAAATGAATTTTCAAGAAAAGAGTAGATTTTTATGCTAAAAAGTCGAATGTTTTAGAAAACTGTGGACTTTTAAATCGGAAAAGATTCATTTTTAACAAAAAAGATAATTATTAACAAATAGTGGAATTCTTAACCAGAAAGTTAAACCCTTAACAAATAAGAATAATTTTCTACCGAAAAAGACGACTTTTTAACAAAGTATATAAATTTTCTACCAAATAGTTGAATTTGTAACCAAAAAGTTGAATTTTCATCAAACAAGATTAATTTTCTACCCAAAAAGACGACTTTCTTCAAGAAGATACATGAATTTTCTATCAGATAGATGAATTTTTAACTTACACAATATACAGGATAAAGTTTCAACAAAAAATGGAAGTTAAATTTTCGGATTAAAACAAGAAAATTAATTTTTTATCAAAAAAGACGAATTTTGAAGAAAATACATGAATTCTTAACAAAATTATTTAATTTTAAAAACAAAAAGACGAAGTATCCACAGAAAAGTTGAATTTTTAATTCAAAAATATGATTTTTTAAGAAAAAAGTTAAATTTTCAACCAAATAGTTTAATTGCCTGCTAAACTGTTAAATTTTGAAGCCAAAAATGGTAAAAAAATTAATGTTTTGACAAAGTATTTTATTTTAACCAAAAAAGATGAATTTCGAAACAAAATATATTAAACTTCAACCAAAAACAGTTACATTTTCAACCAAAGAATTAAATTTATAACAAAATAATCAAATTTGAAAAAAAAATCAAATTTTTAAACAAATAATTAAATTTTTAACAAAATATTTGAAATTTTAACCAAATATTTGAGTTTTCAACAAACAAGAGAGAAATCAAATTGCAACCAAACTGTAATATTTTAAAGTAAAAGGATGAATTTTCAACCAAAAAAAAGACGGTCTTTCATCAAAATAGTTAAATTTTCAATTGAAGAGATGAATTTTCAATTAAAATGATGACACAAAAAAAATTTAATTTAAAAAAAAAGAGTTTAACTCTCGACTAAGTAGTGAATTTTTACCCAAAAAAGATTTTAATTTTAAATCAAAAACAGTCGAATTCAACCAAAAAAGACGAATTTTCAACAAAACACATGAATTTTCAACCACAAGCTTGAATTTTCAACTAAAAAAGATCAATTTTCAACAAACAAAAAAAAAAAGAAATTCCATCAAAATAGTTAAATGTTCAATTGAAGAGTTAAATTTTCAATTAAAATAATAAATCTGCAACAACAGAAATTGATATTTAAAAAAAGAGTTTAACTTCCAACCAAATACTGGAATTTTTACCCAAAAAGGTTTTAATTTTAAATAACAATAGACGAATTTTCAACAAAAGTTGAATTCAGTCAAGAGAGAAAACAAATTTCAACCAAGCTGTTGAATTGTCCAGTATAAAAAGATGAATTTTCATCCAAAAAGGACCAATTTTCAACAAAACATGAAATATCAACCAAAACCTTAAAAAACGAATTATCTAGAAAAAAGTTGAATTTTCCACCCAAAAATATCATTTTTCAATAAAAAAAGTTTAATTTTAAACCACATAGTTTAATTTTCTACAAAGTAGTAGAATTTTTAACATAAAAGTTCATTTAAAAGCAAATAGTTGAATTTTCCTGTATAGTTTCGAATTCGTAATGAAAAAAAATTAATTTCTTTACAAAGTTCAACTTTAAGTCAAATAATCGACTTTTCAACCAAAAAGATGAATTCTCAGCAAAGCATGTAACAGTTGACATTTCAGTCAAACAATTGCATTTTTAACCAAAAATTTTAACCGAGAAGATTAAGTTTCTATCAAGAAAGACGAATTTTCAACAAAATACATGAATTTTTAACCAAAAAGTTGAACTTTCAACTAAA
>CAKNYM010048906.1:186048-208494 GCA_932195095.1 Andricus curvator
TAAGTTTCTATCAAGAAAGACGAATTTTCAACAAAATACATGAATTTTCAACCAAAAAGTTGAACTTCCAACTAAAAAAGATAAATTTTTAACCAAATAGCTAAATTTTTAACGGAAAAAATTTTTTTTTTACCAAAAAACGGAATAGTTTAATTGTTAGTTTAAAAAATGTATTTTCAACCAAACATGAAACGAATTTTCTTCAAAATAGTTAAATTTTCAACCAAAGAGATGAACCTTCAAATAAGAAATTAATGTTTAAGAAACTAGTTGAATTTTTGATAAAAAAGATGACTTTTTAACTATATATGTATTTTCAACAAAATAATTAAATTTTCAACGAAATAATAGAATTTTTAACCAAATGAGATAAATTCCGAAATAAAAATATAATAGTAGCCTTTTCAATAAAAAATGAACTTTTACCCAAAAATACAGTTGAATTTTTTTATTGGGTTCAAGTTCTAACTACACCACTGGTTTTGACGATTCCAACTGTTTTTTTTAGTAGGGAAAAGGGAAAACTACCTTAAAATCTGTCCAGGATTCTTCTGCATTCGCATGAAGAGTTCATGGAACATTTCATCTCCGTGCTTTGGAACACTCTTCTCGTACTTTTCAGCTCCACCTTCTGACATTTTAGCGTCTCCGGAAGACTCGGAAGCAACGAGAGAATCTGGATCATTTCGCTGATACTCCAAGAAGAGATCGCGCACATGCTGAGGCACTTCCGCGTGAGAATATTCTTCGAACATTGAGATAAAAATTTCTGTAAAAGTCAGGGAGCTCCTGGAGTCTGCATGCTGGAGTGGTAAGGGCGTAACTTCGTGTAACAAACTTATCAGGTCACACTGAGGTTGAGTTGGAGTATCAATGCAGACGACCTCGCTCTCTTCACCTTCGATTTCTGCGGTTGCATGGAGGGAATCGACTCTTCCAACAGCTCCACCTCCTACTGGAGATTCCACACTTGTTGGACTGAAAAACAAACTTAATTAATAGAGAAATCACAGACCTGTTTTCCTTTTTTTCCCTTTACATTTGAGAAATTCCATAAAAAAACCTAAAGCCGGGAATTTCGACCCGATTTCCCCCTTTTTTGCAAAGTTTCAATTCATTTTTTGAGAATTATAAACAGAAATTCAAGACACTAGGAAATATGTAAGACGATTTCAGGGTTCTTCAATAGCTCAAATTTAGATAAAAAGGGGATTTATTTTCTCGAAAAAAGGCTATTAAAAGGGGATTTAATTTATTATAAAGAATCGCCTTTTCATTAACAATTTTTCCAGACATTTTTGTGTATCAACTTTTTCTATCTAGCTTTGAAAAATCTGTTGAACACTTCAGCATATATAAACAACTCAAATCAGGGTGTCCAGCGATTCTTAAAAACAAAATTCAAGGTCTTTTCCAGGTTTTCCAGGTGAAGAAATCAAGTTTTTCCAGGTCTACTTTTTTTACATCAAATAATGAAATAACCGTTTTTTATACATGCAAAAAATGAGCCATTTAATTTTTTATTGACCAACAGTTTCCAAAGAAAGCTTTTGAAATCTTTGTGAATTCGTTAAAATCCTTTAGAGTATTTAAAATCTTTGTGAAATCATTCAAAATCTTTTGAAATCTTTCTGAAATTTTTTGAAATCTTTTAAAATCATTATGAAATCTTTGAAATATTTGTGAAATTATTCTTTGTGAAATCTTTTGAGTTCGTTTGAAATCATTGAAATCTTTTTAAATCTTCTCAAATTTGTTGCAACCTTTTGAAATCGTTTAAAATCTTTGCGATGTTTTGAAATCTTTGAAATCTGGTGTACTGTATCCTTGTTGAAATCTTTGAAATTCTTGAAATCTTTTGAAATCCTTAGGAATCCTTTAAATATTTATGAAATCTTCCTGAAATCTTTTGTATTCGTTGAAAATATTGAAATATTTAAAATCTTTTGAAATCTTCTAAAAAATGTTGAAATCGTTTAAAATCTTTGAAATCTGGTGTACTGTACCCTTTTTGAAATCTTTGAAATACATGAAATCTGATACATTTAATGCTTTCACGATGATTCATTATAATAAATTTTAAATTTAAAAATTAAAGCTTTTTCGGGTTTCAATCGTGTGCGAAACCCAAAAAAGCTTTGATTAAAAATTTTTTTAATTTATTACATGAAATATATTGAAATCTTTACGAATTTTTTGAAATATTTGTAAAATCTTTCGTATTTGTTGAAATCATTAAAATCTTTTGAAATCTTTTACGAAATTTTGAAATCGTTTCAAATCTTTAAAATGTTTTGAAATGTTTGAAATCTGGTTTATACCTTTTTGAAATGTTTGAAATTCTTGTGTTATTTTGAAATATTTGTGAAATATTTTGCATTCATTTGAAATCATTGAAATATTTAAAATCCTTGTGAAATCTTTTTAAATCTTCTAAAAAATGTTGAAATCATTTAAAATCTTTGAAAGGTTTTGAAATCTTTGACATCTGGTATACTGTAAACTGTTTGAAATCTTTGAAAATTTTGTATTCTTTTGAAATCTTTATGAAATTTTTGAAATTTTTCTGAAATCTTTTGCATTCATTTGAAATCATTAAAATATTTGAAATCTTTGTGAAATCTCCTAAAAAAAATTTGAAATCTTTGAAATATTTTTGAAATCTTTTGTATTCATTTGAAATCATTTAAATATTTTAAATTCTTGTGAAACCTTTTTAAATCTTCTGAAAAATGTTGAAATCGTTTAAAATCTTTGAACTGTTTTGAAATCTTTGACATCTGGTATACTGTACACTGTTCGAAATCTTTGAAAATTTGGTATTCTTTTGAAATCTTTATGAAACTTTTACGAAATTTTTGAAATATTCGTGAAATGTTTCTGATTTTTGTGAAATCTTCTGAAAATAATTGAAATCGTTTCAAAGCTTTAAAAATTTTTGAAATCTTAGAAATCTGGTTTACTCCCTTTTTAAAATCTTTCCAATTTTTTGAATGTTTTAAAATCTTTGTGAAATGTTTGAAATCTTTGTGAAATCTTTAAAACTAGGTGTATACGCCTTTTTCAAATATTTAAAAATTTTGAAATCTTTCTGAAATGTTCGAAATATTTTAAAATATTTGTGAAATCTTTATTAAATCTTTATTTGTGAAACCTTTTGTATTCGTTGAAATCATTGCATTATTTCAAATATTATGGCCATGGTTTATTCTAATTTTGAAACTGAATTAAAATCGAAATTTTCAACTAATAATTTTTATAATTTGTAAATTGAATATCACAAAAAAATGTATACATTAACATTCTATATAAGCGGAAAAGAAGTGAAAAACATATAGAATTATTCGCAATGTTAAAGTCAATAATATAAAATATTAAATTGCAATCTATAAAATAATTGGCACCAGTCTAGAAAAAGTGCCTTGAAATCTCTTTATTTATTCTGTAATAAACAAAAGATAAATTATAACCTGATAATTAAAAACTTTTCAGTAGCAATATTTCTTCTAAACGATATGTTTTTTTCATAATAGACTAAAAGATTTTAATTACTCTTCACATTTCAATAAAATAACTGTTTTAAAAGCAAAAAAAAAATTCAAATTCAAAGTTCTCGTGAAAAATTCAAGGAGATTTCCAGGTTTTCAAGGTTTAAAAAAAAATCAAGGAGAATTCCAGGTTTGCAAGATTTTCAAGGTCGCTGGACACCCTGTCAAGTATATAATATAACAAATATATAAAAAATCATTTGAAAAACACAGAAATTAATATTTGAACTTTTAGTTTTGTTTTTGAATTAAAATTCAACTACTTGGTTGAAAGTTTAACTTTTAACGAAATAATTAATATTTAAACCAAAAAATATGAATACTCGATGAAAAATGTAATAGTTGATATTTTAAACAAAAAAGATTTTAATTTTAATTCAAAAACAGTTGAATTCGTCAAAGAACGCGAATTTTAAACAAAATAGTTACATTTTCAATTAGAAAGATGAATTTTCAATTAAAATGATGAATCTTCAACAATAGAATTATTTTTTAACAAAAGAGTTTAACTTTCAACCAAGCACTTGAATTTTCATCCAAAAAAGATGAATTCTCAACGAAAAATATACTAGTTCATATTTCAACCAAAAAAAGGTTTTAATTTTAAATCAAAAACAGTTAAATTCAACCAAAAAAGGCAAATTTTCCACAAGAGTTGAATTTTCAACTAAGATTCTTTAGTCAAGAGAGAAAAACATTTTTAACCAAACTATTGAATTTTTAAGCAAAAAGATGCATTTTCAACCATAAAGCTTGATTTTCAACCAAAAAGGAACAATTTTCAACAAAATACGTGAATTTTTAACCAAAAGCTTGAATTTACAGCTAAAAATAATCAATCCAAAAAAAATGAACTTTCATCAAAATAGTTAAATTTTCAATTGAAGAGGTGAATTTTCAATTAAACTGATCAATCTTCAACAAAGAAAATTTATTTTTAACAGAGTTTCAATTTAAACCAAGTACTTGAATTTTTACCTGAAAACGGTTTTAATTTTAAATAAAAAACAGTTGAATTCAAACAAAAATGACAAATTTTCAACCAAAAAGGACCAATTTTCAACCAAAAGCTTGAATTTTCATCAAAATAGTTAAATTTTCAATTGAAGAGATGAATTTTCAATTAAAATTATGAATCTTCAACAGAAAAGATTTTTCAGTCACGAAAGAAAAAAAAATTTAACCAAACTGTTAAATTTTCAAACCAAGAAGACGAATTTTTTACAAAACAATTGAATGATCGGCCCAAAAAATGAATTTTCAACTAAAATGATGATTTAATACACATGTTCTCTCACTAATGTAAAGAGTAGGTAATTTCCTATTGAAAATTGAAATGATTGTAAATCATGCAACGGCCCTATTCTCAAGAAAACATATTAATAGTTGAATTTTCAACAAAATAGTTCATTTTCAAACGAATAATTGACTTTTCTACCAAAAAGCTTGAATTTTCAACCCAAAAAGACGAATTTTCAATAAAATAGATACATTTTCAACCAAAGAAATGAATTTTCAATTGAAATTATGAATCATTACCAAAAAAAAAAGTTTTTAACAAAATAGTTTAAATTTCAACCGAGTGGTTAAATTTCCAACCAAAAAAGATGAATTTAAACGAGAAATTTAATAGATGATATTTCAACCAAATACTTAATTTTCAAACAAATAGTTGCCTTTTCTATCAAAATAGTAGAATTTTCAACTAAAATGAAGAATCTTAAAAAAAAATATTTTTAGCAAAGTAGTTCAGCTTTTAATCAAGTATGTGGTTGAATTTTCAGCAAAAAAATATATAACTTCACGGAATTTCAAGGGATTTTATAATATTTTAATACAAAATGTCAAAGAATTTATTCACAAGAATTTAGGGCTTTCAAAGCATCTCAAAGATTTAAAAAGAGATTTTCAATATTTCAAGGTATTTATTTATTTAAAAACTTTAAGATATTTTAAAAGATGCAAAGGAATTTCAATAGATTTCGAGAAATATCAAATTTTTAACAAGATTTTAGGGTATTTTAAAAGATTCCAAGGAATTTTTAAGAGCTTTAAAGAATGTCCAGAGATTTCCTAGGATTTGAAATATTTAAGGTGTTTTAAAGGATTTAAAGGAAGCATCGAGAAAATAAAAAAAATTCAACGAATTTCAAGGAATATCATCAAATTTCATATAACTTCATGGGATTATAAGGGATTTTATCATATTTGAATGAAATTTCAAAGAATTTATTCACAGGAATTGATGGATTTCAAAGATTTTCAAACACTTCCAGGTATTTCCAAAGATTTTTTAGGAATTTAAAATATTGTAAGGTATTTGAAATAGAATATCTATAAAAACTAAGTTTTTTCACCATTTTTGAAATTACTACTACCCACAAAATCATTCAAAATTTTTGATTCTGTGATCTAATTTTCTAGATTTTGTGATTTGATCAAAGATTTGAGAAAATTGTATAATTTTATATTTCATTAGCGTTTATTATTATTTATTATTGCAAGTCATTTAAAATGTTTACGTTATTTTAGGTCACGTTTAGCTTGTCGAAAAATGTAGAAAAATGCATAACCAATATTAAATAATTGTAATTTATTTATTTCATTTAAATAATTGTTGGCTCTTCAGTTTACAAATGATCAAAATTCCTATTTATTTATGGCAGGCTTCACATTCTTCATTCACAGGCTTCATATTTTTTGGTTGAAAAATGTATTATTTCTTTCAAAATTGAATTATATTGTTGAAATTTCAACAATTTCGTTAAAAAGTCATACTTTTTGGTTTAAAATTAAATTATTTTGTTAAAAGTTCGTCGTTTTGGTTTAAGACTTCTACCAATTGATTCAAATTTTGCTTCTTTCTTGACTAATTTTTGTTTTGTTTTGTAAATTCAACTATTATATTGGAAATTCATCTTTTGGTTTAAAAATTCATGTCTTTCTGTAGGAATTTTTTCTTTTTATGTTAAAAATGCAATTATCTGGTTAAAATTACTCTGTTTTTGTTTGAAATTAACTTTGTTACTGAAAATTGAACTGTTTTGTAGAAAATTTGTATTTTCGGCAAAAATTCAATAATTTGATAGAAACTTCAACTATTTGGTTAAAAATTGATGTATTTTGTTGAAAATTCGCTTTTTTGGTAGGAAATAAATTTTTTTGTTAAAAATGCAACTGTTTGGTTGGAAATTAATCTACTTTAGTTAAGGATTCAAGTATATTGTAGGAAATTTATTTTTGTTGGATAAATCCAACATTTTTACTTTTAAAATTAAATTCTTTTTTTTTTGATATATCAACTATTTCATTTGACGTTGAAAATTCATCTTTTTAGGTTGAAAATTCAACTCCTTTGTTAAAAGATCAACTACTACGAGTAAAATTGCCTTTAGATTATGTGGCGAAAATCCAAGTCGTTTTAATCCCAGGCCTCACAGTCCCTATGGGATAAAATATAGGGACCAAAGGGTACTTTTCGTCACGCTCATAGGGTACTTTTTTCGCGCTTAAAGGGTAAAAAATTCAGGATAAATTTATAAGACTTCAAAACAATTCAAGTTATATTCCAACAAATTCAAATGAATTAGAATAAATTTTAAAAGTAAAAAAAAATTTCATTGATTTTCGTAAAATTGGAATGAATTTAGAGGAATTTAAGATAAACAGAAGAATTCGATAAAATTCATCAAAATTCAAGGTGAATTGAACAAAAATTTAATGAATTGAAAACAATTTTACAATATGAAGAAAGTTTTATGAATTCAGTAACTTTGAAATGAGCTTAGAAAAATTCAATGGAATTCAAAAGAATTTTATGAAATGCCTAAGAATTCAAGGTGAGGTTAAAAGTCTTCAGGATCAATTAAATAAAAACTTTTAAAAATTAAAAAAAAATCCATTGAATTAAGTATAATTGAGTAAATTTAGAATCATTCCAGTGAAGTAAACAAAATCAAGGGAATCCCAAAGAATTTAAAAGAATTGAGGGTGAATTTCAAAAAATAATTTCAAATCTCTTTAAATCTTTGAAACCCTACTAATTTCTAACTAAAAAATGACTAATGACTACAAAATAATTCAAACAAATTCAAATGAATTGGTAAAAGTTTTAAAAATCGAAAAAATCCATTTATTTCTGTAAAATTTGAGTGAATTTAGAGGAATTTAAGAGAAAAGAGAAGAATTCGATGAAATGCATAAAAATTCAAGGTGAATATAAAAAATAATTCAAATGAATTGACAAAAATGTAAAAATATGAAAAACAATTTTAAATATGAAAAAATTCATTGGATTGAGTAAGTTTGAAATGAATTTGATAAAAAATTAAAGAGAATCCAAGAGAATTTGATGAAATGCCTAAAAATTGAAGGTGAGTTTTAATGACTTCAAGATGAATTAAACAAAAAAATTAAAAAATCCATTGACCTGAGTAAAATTGAGTGCATCTAGAAGAATTCAAAAGGATTTGAAAGAATTCAGGATAAATTAATAAGAATTCAGGGCGAATTCCAAATGAATTGCAAAAAATATTGGAAAATCTTTTGAAAACTTTGAAACCCTACGAAATCGCTCACTTCGTGTGAATAAAGTCTTTGAAATCCATTAAAATATTAAAATCCCTTAAAATTATTAAAACCCTTGGAAATCCCTTGAAATTGTTTAAATCTCTTAAAAATTTCTTGGAATCTTTTAAACTACCTTAAAATATTTCAAAGTCTTTGAAATCCCATCAAAATATTAAAATAAATAACAAATTTCTGGGAATCGTTAAAATTTCCTAAAATATTTCCAATCCTTTGAATCTTTTGAAATGCCTTGAAACTTTTTAAAGCTCTTGAAAATGCATGGGAATCTTTTAAAATACCCTAAAATATTTCAAATTCTTTGAAATCCTATTAACTTACTGAAACCAATTAACAATTTCTTTATAATCTTTTATAATAACCTAGAATATTTCTAATCCCTTAAAATCTGTTGAAATACCTTGAAATTTTTTAAAGCTCTAGAAAATGCCAAGGAATTTAAAAAGTACCTTAAAATATTTCAAAGCCTTTGGTCATTTTATGAATTAATCTGCAGAACCAATTGTATAAAAACTTTTAAAAAATCAAATGAATTATGTAAAATTGAGTAAATTTATAAGAACTCAAATGAAATAGAAAATTCAAAAGAATTTCAAAGAAATCAGGATAAATTAATAAGAATTCAGGGTGAGATCTAAAAAATAATTTTAAATCTCTTCAAATCTTTAAAACCCTACGAAATAACTCACTTTTCTTGAATAAATTCTTTAAAATCCACTAAAATGTTATTAAATCTCTTAAAATTATTTCCTTACAAGCTAAGAACCGTTCCTTATAGGTTCGTTGATACCTCGATTTTGACGCGACCGTTCACATATTATCTAACGTTATTTTCGAACTTTTTTAACCCCCCCTTCTCCATGTAACAGACCGTAACATTTCCTTCGGATCCCCTCACCCCTAACCGCAGTTACGTAACATTTTTTTTATTATGTTTAAAAAAAATAGACGTTTTCTAAATAAAAAAATGTTTTTAAAGATGAAGTGCTGTATAGAAATCAATAAAGCAATATTTTGATGTAACACTGAAGGCTTTTTGAATATTTTTTTTAGTCACAAATAATGAAATTACTTACAAGAAAAGAAGTATTATCAGTTTGTTTTTAAGTTTATATAAATATAAATTTTATAATATTCTGGAGAAAATTAGAAAAGATTTTTGAATATTTAAAACCTCTCAAATTCCTTTATATTTTGAGCTAACTCGAATTTTTCTTGACATTTTGAAAAATCATTCAAAATGTAAAGAAATTGCCTTAAAATCTTCAAAATTTTCCTAGGAATTTAAAAAAAAAATTTGTTTATTTACTTAAACCCTTTCCAAATTCTTTCAAACCTTCTAAAGTTTTGGTTTGAAATCGTTTAAAAAAATCTGAATTTTTTAAAATCTTTTACAGTTTGAAATTCTTTTTCAATCTCTTAAAATCTTCTAAATATTTCTTGAATTTACTCGATTTTTTTTTGGATTTTTTATTCATTCCATATTGAAACATTTTTCTTTAAAATCTTCTACTCTTTTTCGAAATTTAGGGAAATCTTTTGAAATCAAAATTCCTAAAATATCTTATAAGTTTTTATTATTTTTGAATCGTTTCAAAACGGTAGGAAATTAATCTTCTTGGTAACTAATTTACCTTTTTGGTTGAAAATGCATATATTTCGTTGAAAATTAATCTCTTTTTGGTAAAAAAATTAATCTTTTAGGTTCAAACTTCATTTCTTTGGCTTGAAATGTTATTATTTATTGAAGATTAATTTTTTTAACTGAAAATTTAACCATTTAATGTTTGGTTGAGCATCAATCTGCTTCAGTTGAAAATTCATCTATTTGTTTGCAAATTTCCGTATTTTGTTAAAACTTTGTATTTTGTGGTAGAATGGTAAGCTTCTTGGTGACTAATTCACTTTTGCTTGAAAATTCAACTATTAGGTTAAAAATTCCATTAAAAAAAATGAAATATTTGGTGGAAAATTCATGTATTTTGTTGAAAATTATTATTTTTTGGTAGAAAAATTAGTTTTTTTTTATTAAAAAATACTTTTTGTAATTAAAAATGTAACTAAAGTTTTTGTCAAAATTTTTTTTTATATATATTTTATCTTTTTGTTAGAAAATTTGTTTGGATGAAAATTCAACTTTTTCGTTGAAATTTTAGTTTATTTACTGAAAAACTTTTTTCTTCAACTGAAAATTAAACTATTTCATTCTTCGTTAAAAACTTAACTTTTTTAGTTGAAATTTCATCTATTTTGTTAAAAAAATTGTCCTTTTTCGGTAGAAAATTAACCTTTTTGGTTGAAAGTTCATGTATATGGTTAAAAGTTATTCTTTTCTGGTAGAAAATTAATCTTTTTGGTTAAAATTCATTTCTTTTGTTGACAATTAGTTTTTTTACTGAAAATTTAACTACTTTGTTGAAAAACTTTGCTTAAAAACTTATTTTCCTGATTGAAAATTAAACCATTCTATTTTTTGTTGAAAATTTCTCTTTTTTTAGTTGAAAATTCATCTATTTTGTTGAAAATTTGTCTTTTTTGGTAGAAAATTCATCTTCTGGGTTGTAAATTCAACTATTTGATGACATATTTATTTTTTTGATTGTAAATGTATCATTTTAGTTAAAATTTCATTTCCTTTGTTAAAAATGTAACACATTTTTTTGAAAATTATTTTTTCTACTAAAAATGTACCTGTTCCATTTTTGTTATAAAATTGATCTTTTTCAGTTGAAAATTCACTTATTTTATTAAAAACTTGTCTTTTTTAATAAAAAATTCAACTTTTTGATAGAAAATGCATATTTTTGTGTTGTAAATTCAACCCTTTTTTTAAATTCGTCTTTATGACTTTAAAACACAACACTTTGGATAAGATTTTTTTTCTTCGTTAATTGAACATATCTTTCTTTGTTAAAAATTCAGCTCTTACGTCGAAAATTCGTATTTTTTGGTTTAGCAGTTTTTTTATTGAAAATGAAAATATTGTTTGGTGAAAATATTAACTATTACACTTTGTGTTGATAAATTATTTTTTTTATCAAAGATTTATCAGTTTGTTTGAAAATTTAACTATTTTGTTGAAAATTCCCTTTTCCTTAATTGTAAATTAATTATTTTAACTGAAAATATTATATTAAAATTTTACATTAATAAATCTTACATTTTTGTCAATTCTTTTTCAGAGAAAGATTAAAAATGTTACGTACTCGAGTTAAAAATACGGGGGGGGGGGGTATTTTTAATACCCCATGCCCACATAACAGACCGTTACGAAACAAGAACGGCTACACTTGTGATTTTTTTCCTTAGCCGTTGATTTTGAACGATTTTAATCGTATGCGAATCATTTCATTGTATGCAATAAGAAGCTTATGTTATACATAACAAAAAAATTCTATCGACAGTTACACTGCGTTAAGCAGAATAAAGATATGCTTATTTTAACACCGTCTACAGATTTTTTTTTTTTTTAAATCATGATTTTAGAGTGGTCCTAGGAAATATAGTAACCGCGTATGATAAAAAGGTCAAAAGAAACAAACACTATATGTGAAATACCAGAGAAGAGGGCACAACCTATCTTCTCTTCTCGCACTTTTATCACACTTAAATATATATCGCAATAATCGTTGCAATTCCAACATAAAATTGATTCATATTTTCCGAAATTCTAGAAAAATCGTTATCCTGAAATATTTCAAACGCTTCGAAATTCCTTCAAATTAATTAAATTAATTAATAATTCCTTGTATTCTTTTAAAATTCCCTAAAATATTTCAAATTCTTTGAAATCCCACTAAACTACTAAAAATAATTAAAAATTACATGAAATCTTTTAAAATAAGCTAAAATAACCTGAAATATTTTAAATCCTTTAAAATCTTTTGAAATCCCTTGAAATTCGTTAAAGCTCTTGAAAATGCCAATTAATAAAAAAATTCCTCGGAATCTTTTAAAATTCCCTAAAATATTTCAAATTAAAAGCTCTTGAAAATGCCTTAGAAGTTTTAAAAATACCCTAAAATCTTAAAAATCCCTTCAAATTATTGAAATCGATTACAAATTTCTCGGAATCTTTAAAAATAATCTGAAATATATCAAAAGAATTCAAGACAATTCAGTGACTGATGTGATCTTTTCATTTAAAAAAGTGAATAAAGAATTATTTGAGAAAAAAGTGACTAATAAGTGACTGTGCGTGGCAGCTGCAAATAGGGTACTATAGGGACCAAATCTTGAAAATAGGGTACTATAGGGACCAAATCTAGAAAATAAGGTACTTTAGGGACCTTAACTGAATATAGGGTACAATAGGGGATATAGGGACTGGTCTGTGAGGCCTGAAATCCCCTTGAAGAAGAATAATTAGTCCTCACCTGTTAGCATTTGGATCATCAACCCTTAGATCCGAAAAATCAACATTCAAATCGTCCTCAAAGCTCGAGTTCTGAGTAGAAAGACTGAACTGGTTTGGATCATTTAGAAGCATATTATTTCCATTTTGTTCAGAAGCATTATCATTCCATGTATCACCCCAATCATCCTCATCAGGCAACCAACTAGTAGTTGACGGAGTTGTTAAACTTTCCGATTCCATGGGCTCGGCATTAGTAGTTTCTTCGAGAGACTGGACTCTTAAGCATGTCCAGCTTTCATTTTGATTCCAGCAATTAGGATTCGTACACGCGAAAATGTAAAGAGTTCGATGGTACTTGGAGTTTTCTAAGGCTGCGTAAATTTGCAGTGCTAAGATTTGATGCAATCCACAGAGTCTACATTGTGGACATAATATTGTCTTGTCACTGTGCCAATCCTGGAAATAAAAACCCTTTTCAGATATTTAAAAGAGGGCCAATTGTATAAAAATATCGAGAGAGTGTCTACTCAAATTCTGGAGAAAAAAATACCCGACAATTCCACTTATGTTTGATTTAGAGAGTTTTGACAAATTAATCAATTGTATTACAAGATATTCTTGAATATATTGGCGCCAATGATTAATTAAATAATTAAATAATACTGAAAACATAATTAATCATTTCTTGAATTTATCGCAAAAGTTCATGAATTTGAATAATAATTCTAACAAATTTTAATTTTATCTTCTTGTACTTAAAATTCAGTGCATATTTAGGTACAATTAATGTGGGTACGATATTAAATTCAATTTAAACCGCTTCAAATTCCTAACTTTTCAAGTCAAAATCTTGCATTTTCAAGAAGATAGATGGATTTTTAACTAAACAGTTGAATTTTCAAGCAAAAAGATTAATTTTCTACCAAAAAAGACGATTTTTCAACAAAATACATGAATTCCCAAACAAATAGTTAAATTTTCAACCAAATATTTGAATTTTGAATTAGAAAAGATCAATTTTCAACCAAAAATGGAATAGTTTAATTTCGATTAAAAAAATTAATTTTCCACGGCAAAAAACAAAAAATTTTCAACCAAAGTGATGAATTTTCTGCTAGAATGATGGATATTAAACTGGAATGAATGAATCTTCAACTGCAGTAGATGAATTTTAAACCCAAAAAAATGGATTTTTAAAAGAAGAGTTTAACTTTCAACCAAGTGGTTCTATTTTCAACCAAAAATTTGAATTTTCAACCAAATATTTGAAATTTGAACTCAAAAAAATTAATTTACAACTAACAATGGAATAGTTAAATTTTCAGTTAAAAAAATTAATTGTCAACCAAACTGATTAATTTTCAACTAAAATGATGCATCTTCTACTGGAAAAGTTTAATTTTCAACAAAAAATCTTATTTTCAACCAAGAAGTTTAATTTCTACTAAAAAGACGAATTTTCAACTAAAAATGATAATTTTTCAACCAAAAATTGAATATGTAGTTAAATTTTTTGTTGAAAAAATTAATGTTAAACCACAAAGATTAATTTTTAACTAAAATGATGGAATATTCATCTGGAATAGTTACATTTTCAGTTTTGAAAAAATTAATTTTTAACAAACAAAAAAACGAATTTTCAACCAAATAGATCATTTTTCAACCAAAGAGGTGAATTTTCAATTAAAATGTTGAATCTTCAACAACAACAAAAAAAAAATTGTAATAAAAGGGTTCAATTTTTCACCAAGTAATTACATTTTCATTCCAAAAGATGAATTATACACGAAAAATGTAGTAATTGATAATTTAACCAAAAAATATTTTAATTTTTAATCAAAAACAGTTGAATTCAACCAAAAAAGATGATTATTCAAGATGAGTTGAATTTTCAGTCAAGAGAGAGAAAAAATTGCAAAAAAACTGTTGAATTTGCAAGCAGAAAGATTACTTTTCAACTAACAATGGAATAGTTAAATTTTCAGTTAAAAAAATTAATTTTCAACCAAACTGATTAATTTTCAACTAAAATGACGAATCTTCTACTGGAATAGTTTATTTTTTAATAAAAAATCTTATTTTCAACCAAGAAGTTTAATTTCTACTAAAAGGACGAATTTTCAACTAAAAATGATAATTTTTCAACCAAAAATTGAATAGTTAAATTTTTAGTTGAAAAAATTAATGTTAAACAAAAAAGATTAATTTTTAACTAAATTGATGGAATATTCATCTGGAATAGTTAGATTTTCAGTTTACAACAAATTAATTTTTAACAAACAAAAAAAACAAATTTTCAACAAAATAGCTCATTTTTCAACCAAAGAGGTGAATTTTTAATTAAAATGATGAATCTTCAAAAAAAAAAAAAATTAATTTGTAATAAAAGGGTTTAACTTTTCACCAAGTAATTAAATTTTCATTCCAAAAAAGATGAATTATACACAAAAAATGCAGAAATTGATAATTTAACCAAAAAATATTTTAAGTTTTATTAAAAAACAGTTGAATTCAGCCAAAAAAGACGATTATTCAAGATGAGTTGAATTTTCAGTCAAGAGAGAGACAAAATTGCAAACAAACTGTTGAATTTTCAAGCAGAAAGATTACTTTTCAACTAACAATGAAATAGTTAAATTTTCGGTTAAAAAAATTAATTTTCAACCAAACTGATTAATTTGAACTAAAATGACGAATCTTCTACTGGAATAGTTTAATTTTCAACAAAAAATCTTATTTGCAACCAAGAAGTTTAATTTCTACTAAAAAGTCGAATTTTCAACTAAGAATGATAATTTTTCAACCAAAATGTTAAACCAAAAAGATTAATTTTTAACTAAAATGATGGAATATTCATCTGGAATAGTTACATTTTCAGTTAAAAAAAAATTAATTTTTAACAAACAAAAAAACGAATTTTCAACAAAATAGCTCATTTTGCAACCAAAGAGATGAATTTTCAATTAAAATGATGAATCTTCAACAACAACAAAATTAATTTGTAATAACAGGGTTTAATTTTTCACCAAGTAATTAAATTTTCATTTAAAAAAAGATTAATTAATTATACACGAAAAATGTAGTAATTGATAATTTAACCAAAAAATATTTTAATTTTTAATCAAAAACAGTTGAATTCAACCAAAAAAGACGATTATTCAAGATGAGTTGATTTTTCAGTCAAGAGAGGGAAAAAATTGCAAACAAACTGTTGAATTTTCAAGTAAAAAGATGAATTTTCAACCAAGAAGATTAATTTTCTACCAAAAAGAACGTCTTTTCAACAAAATACATGCATTTTCAACCAGATACTTGAATTTTCAACTAAAAACGATAAATTTTCAGCTAAAAATAGAACAGTTAAATTTTTATTTTAAAAAATGTAGTTAAAAAAAAAAACGAATTTTCAACAAAATAGTTAAATACAGAAATATAAAGCTACTTTTACAATAATGAAGAATCATTGTTCTTGAATCATATATTGTAATTTAAAAAAAAATAAGCACGCTCTCGAAACAATGCTGTGACTTTAAAAATAATTCCCTGATATTTTCAGGGTTTTCCAGGTATATAAAAATTCGCTGAGTTGATAATTCAATTATTTGTTTGAAAATTTGTCTCTTTAGTTGAAAATTCTTTTTTTTTAATTCATCTCTTTTTGTAGAAATTTCATCTTTTTTATTCAGAATACAACTGTTTGGTTGAAAATTATTCTGTTTTGGTTGAGCATTCAATTACTTTGTTGAAAATTCAACTTTTTTGGTTGAATTCAAATGTGCTTCGTTAAAAATTAAAAAATTAGGTTTAAGATTCCTCATTTCAGTTAAAAATTCACCTCTCTGATTGAAAATTTAACTGTTTTGTTGAATGTTCATTTATTTTTTGTTGAAAAATTTTTTTTAGTTGAAAATAAAACTATTCGGTTAAAAATTCAATTTTTTGAACATAAAATCTAACTGTTCCATTTCTTGTTGAAAATTAATTTTTTTATAGTTGGAAATTCAACTACTTGGTTGAATATGTTTCTTTTTGCGTTTAAAATTAAACTATTCGGTTAAAAATTCAACTATCTAATTAAAAGTTGCACTCCTTTGTTAAAAATTAATTTTTATGATTAAACACTTAACTATTTTGTTGCAAATTTGTTTTCTTTTTTTAAAATAATTTGTTTAAGTGAAAATAATTTTCTTTTAACGGAAAATTACTTTCTTTTAACTGAAAATTAACCTTCTCCATTTTTGATAAAAAATTTATTATTTTTAGTTGAAAATTGAATTATTTGAATGAAAACTCATATATTTTATTTAAAATTCTTTTTTCGTGCAAAATTAACCTTCTTGGTTGAAAATTCAACTCCTTGATTAAAAGTTGAACTCTTTTGTAAAAAATTAATTATTTTGGTTGATGATTCATCATTTTAGTTGAAAATTTATCTTTTTGGTTGAAAATATACTTATTTGGTTGAAAAATCGTTTTTGTCAAATATTAGGTTTCTTCTTTTGATTAAACATTGATGTTTTTAACTGAAACTTAAACTACTTTATTTTTTGTTGAAAATGTAACTTTTTTAGCTTAAAATTCAGCTATTCGGTTCAACATTCAACTATCTCGTTGAAAGTTGGACTCCTTCATAAAAAATTCATTTTTATGGTTAAACGTCTAACTATTTTGTTACAAATGTGTTTTTTTTTGCTGAAAATTCAACGATTTGATTGAAAACTCATGTATTTTGTTAAAAATTCTTCTTTTTTGGTAGAAAATTAATCTTCTTGGTTGAAAATTACTTGATTAAAAGTTGAATTATTTGGTTCAAAAATTAATTTTTTTAACTAAACATTCAACTATTCCATTTTTTGTTGAAAATGTATCTTTTTAGATGAAAATTCAACTATTTGGTGGAAAACTCATGTATTTCGTTGAAAATTCTTTTTTGGTAGAGAATTAATCTTTTTGGTTTAAAATTCAATCATTTGATTGAAAATTCGTCTTTTTTGTTGAATTCAATTGTTTTTGACTTAAATAAAGACCTTCTTTAGTTTAAATATCAACAATTACACTTTTTGTTGAGACTTCATCTTTTTTGGTAGAAAATTAATGTTTTTGGTTGAAAGTTAAACTATTTTGTAAAAAACTCATCTTTCTGGTTTAAAATTCATCTATTCCAGTTCAAGATTCGTCATTTTAGTTGAAATTCATCAATTTGATTGAAAATTAATTTTTTTAACTAAAAATTTAACTATTCCATTTTTTGTTAAAAATTTATCTTTTTTAGTTGAAAACAAAACTATTGGGTTAAAATTTTTTCTTTTTTAGTTGATAATTCAACTATTTGTTTGAAAATTCATCTCTAGTTGAAAATTCATTTCTATTTGAAAAATTAACTATTTTGTTGAATGTTCATCTTTTTTGGTTAAACATTAATTTTTTTAACTGAAAATTTAAATATACCTTTTTTTCTTGAAAATTTAAATTTTTTAGTTTAAAATTCAAATGTTCGGTTAAAAGTGGCACTCTTTTGTTGAACAGTCATTTTCATGGTCAAACACCTATTTTGTTACAACTTTTTTTTAAATAAAATTTTTCAACTGAAAATTTAACTTCATTTTTTACTGTAAATTTATCTTTTTTAGTTGAAAATTCAACTATTTTTGTATTTCGTTCAAAATTATTTTTTTTTTGTATAATATTAATCTTCTTAGTTGGAACTTTAACTACATGATTAAAAGTCGAACGCTTTTGTTAAAAATTCATTATTTTGGTTGAAGATTCACCTTTTTAGTTGAAAATTTATTTCTTTGGTTGAAAATTCGTCTGTTTTTCTTGAATTAAATTGTTTTTGGCTTAAATTTAAATCTTCTTTGGTATAGATATCAATAATTACATTTTTTGTTGAGAATTCATCTTTTTTGGTAGAAGATCTTGGTTGAAAATAACTACTTGATTAAAAGTAAATTAATTATTTTGGTTGATGATTTATAATTTTAGTTGAAAATTTATCTCTTTGGTTAAAAATATACCTATTTTGTTGAAAAAAACGTTTTTTTTGTCAAAAATTAATGTTTTCATCTAAAAATTTAACTACTCCATTTTTTGTTAAAAATAAAACTATTTGGTTAAAAATTTATGTTTTGTAGATGATAATTCAACTATTTGTTTGAAAATTCATCTCTAGTTGAAAATTCATTTCTCCCTGAAAATTTAACTATTTTGTTGAATGTTCATCTTTTTTGGTTGAACATTAATTTCTTTAACTGAAAATTTAAATATACCATTTTCTTCTTGAAAATGTAAATTTTTTAGTTTAAAATTCAAATGTTCGGTTAAAAGTGGCAATCTTTTGTTGAACAATCATTTTTATGGTCAAAAAGCTATTTTCTTACAATTTGTTGTTTGAAAATAAAATTTTTTAACTGCAAATTTAATTTCTCCATTTTTTATTGTAAATTTATCCTTTTTAGTTGAAAATTCAACTATTTGGTTAAAAACTTATGTATTTCGTTCAAAATTCTTCCTTTTTATATAATATTAATCTTCGTAGTTGGAACTTTAACTATATGATTAAAAGTTTAAAAAAGTTAAAAAATTAAACTCTTTGGTTTAAAATTAATTATTTTGGTTGAAGATTCACCTTTTTAGTTGAAAATTTATTTCTTTGGTTGAAAATTCGTCTTTTTTTTTAATTAAATTTTTTTTGGCTACAATTTAAATCTTCTTTGGTTTAAATGTCGACAATTACCTTTTTTGTTGAGAATTCATCTTTTTTGGCAGAAGATTAATGTTCTTGGTTGAAAATTCAACTACTTGATAAAAAGAAAATTAATTATTTTTGTTGATGATTCATCATTTTAGTTGAAAATTTATCTCTTTGGTTGAAAATATACCTGTTTTTTTTTGTCAAACATTAACTTTTTTAACTAAAAATGTAACTATACCGATTTTTGTTAAAAATAAAAACTATTTGGTTGAAAATTCATTTTTTGTAGATGATAATTCAACTATTTGTTTGAAAATTCATTTCTCTTTGAAAATTTAACTATTTTCTTGAATGTTCATCTTTTTTGGTTGAACATTAATTTCTTTAACTGAAAATTTAAATATACCATTTTTTTGTTGAAAATGAAAATTTTTTAGTTTAAAATTCAAATGTTCAGTTAAAAGTGACATTTTTTTGTTAAAAAATCATTTTTTTTGGTCAAACAGCTATTTTGTTACAATATTTTTAAATAAAATTTTTTAACTGAAAATTTAACTTCTACATTTTTTACTGTAAATTTATCTTTTTTAGTTGAAAATTCAACTATTTGGTTAAAAACTCATGTATTTCGTTTAAAATTTTTCTGTTTTGTATAATATTAAGCTTCTTAGTTGGAACTTTAACTACAGGATTAAAAGTTGAACTCTTTTGTTAAAAATTCATTATTTGAGTTGAAGATTCACCTTTTTAGTTGAAAATTTATTTCTTTGGTTGAAAATTCGTCTTTTTTTCTTGAATTAAATTTTTTTGTTTTAAATTTAAATCTTCTTTGGTTTAAATATCAACATTTACATTCTTGTTGAGAATTCATCTTTTTTGGTAGAAGATTAATGTTCCTGGTGAAAATTCAACTACTTGATTAAAAGTAAATTAATTATTTTCGATGTTGATTCATAATTTTAGTTTAAAATTTATCTCTTTGGGTAAAAAAAATATAACTATTTCGTTGAAAACTCGTTTTTTTTATCAAACATTAATTTTTTTAACTAGAAATTTAACTACTCCATTTTTTGTTAAAAATAAAACTATTTGGTTAAAAATTTATTTTTTGTAGATGATAATTCAACTATTTGTTTTAAAATTCACCTCTAGTGGAAAATTAATTTCTCTTTGAAAATTTAACTATTTTGTTGAATTTTCATCTTTTTTGGTTAAACTTTAATTTTTTTAACTGAAAATTTAAATATACCATTTTTTGTTGAAAATGTAACTTTATTATTTCAAAATTCAACTACCTGGTTAAAAATGGCACTTCTTTATTAAATAATAATTTTTATAGTTAAATCATCTACTTAAAAACTCATGTATTTCGTTCAAAATTCTTCTTTTTTATATAATATTAAACTTCGTAGTTGGTACTTTAACTACATGATTAAAAGTTGAACTCTTTTGTTAATAATTCATTATTTAGGTTGAAGATTCACCTTTTTAGTTGAAAAATATATTTCTTTGGTTGAAAATTCGTCTTTTTTTCTTGAACTAAATTGTTTTTGCCAAAAATTAAATCTTCTTTGGTTTAAATATCAACAATTACATTTTTTGTTGAGAATTCATCTTTTTTGGTAGAGGATTAATGTTCTTGGTTGAAAATTCAACTAACTGATTAAAATTAAATTAATTATTTTGGTTGATGATTCATAATTTTAGTTGAAAATTTATCTCTTTGGTTAAAAATATACCTATTTCGTTGAAAACTCGTTTTTTTGTCAAACATTAATTTTTTTAACTAGAAATTGAACTACTCCATTTTTTGTTAAAAATAAAACTATTTGGTTAAAATTTTATTTTTTGTAGATTATAATTCAACTATTTGTTTGAAAATTCATCTCTAGGTGAAAATTCAATTCTCTTTGAAAATTTAACTATTTTGTTGAATGTTCATCTTTTTTGGTTAAACATTAACTTTTTTAACTGAAAATTGAAATATACCATTTTTTGTTGAAAATGTAAATTTTTTAGATTAAAATTCAACTACCTGGTTAAAACTGGCGCTTCTTTATTAAACAATCATTTTTATGGTTAAATCATCTATTTTGTTAAAAATTTGTTATTTTTTTGTTGAAAATTAAATTTTTTTTACTGAAAATTTAATTTCTCCATTTTTGATTGAAAATTTATCTTTTTTTGGTTGAAAATTTAACTATTTGGTTGAAAACTCATGTATTTTGTTTAAAATTCTTCTTTTTAGATACAGAATTCATCTTTTTGGTTGAAAAATCAACTCTCTGGTTGAAAATTCATCTTTTTAGTTGAATTCAATGATTTTTGACTCAAAATAAAACATCTTTTTTTGGTTGAAATATCAAACAAAGGTTTAATTTTAGGATGTCAGTTCACAAATTATGAAAACAAAAATTCAATATTTTTATACCGAAAATACTTACAGGTTTGCCTCCTATTTTATCAGTCGTGAAATTGACGAGACTTCGATTCTTGTCGGTGACATATTCATCCTCGAATCCGAGATAGACTTTCGTCCGTTTGTCAAGAGCCATTTAAAAACAAATTCTTCTTATAATTAGTAAAAATGGAACGTTATCACTTCTAGTTGGAAGACAATTTAGCAACAACTGACACTTCACTTTCCTCTTTGGAAAAAATAGCTTATTGTTTTGCAAATGCAGCTGTGGTTAACGTGCAATTTCCGGGTTTGCGTCACTACCAGTTCACGCTTGCGCTTTTTCCTTGATTTTATCGATTTTCCAGGCTATAAACCGAATTGGGTACAAAACATGGGAGGGCTTCTCGCCAACAATTCGCCAACTATCTTCGAGAAAGGATCTGCTCTCTTTCTAATAATTTCCTTGGTATATTTTGGAGACAGACACGTTTTCGTGAGGTTAGATTTTTATAGGTTATGTTCCCCACGTGTTTTGTGTTTATGACGTTTATGATTTATTTTTATTAGTGTGCAGGCTGCTATCGATTCATTTATCGAAAATCGAGTTTTCCAACTTGCAAAAAAAAAAGAAAGTAATAAATTAGCACAAAAAAATTACTGGTTCCGTCAATAAGATTTTTGAGAAAAATTTTAAATGATTGTTTTATTTTGAAAGATCAGTTTTGAAGGTTTCAAAATATGTCGGAAAAGAATCTGGAAGAGTCTAATACCATTTTTTTAATTTTGTAGGATATTAAATTTATTTGGAAAATTGAATTGTTTCAAAAGATATTTAGAAGTGCTAGAACTTAGAAGTTTT
>CAKNYM010048906.1:227974-239978 GCA_932195095.1 Andricus curvator
TGAAAATTCAACTATTTTGTAAAAAAATTCGTATTTTTAGACCGAAAGTTCTACAATTTTGTTGAAAATTTTTTTCTTGACTGAACAAATCTTTTTTGGGGGAAAAATAAACAATTTTGTTGAAAATTCGTCTTTTTGTTATTAATTCAACTGCTTTTTATTCAAAATTAAAATCTTTTTTTGTTGAAATATCAACTATTACATTTTTTATTGAAAATTCATATTTTTTTATTGAAAATTTAACTAAATTCTCAAAAATAAATTTTTTCGTTGAAGATCTTAGTTGAAAATTTGTCTTTTTCTGCAGACAATTAATCTTCTTAGTTAAAAATTGATCTTTTTGGTTGCAAATTCAACTATTTTGGTAGAAAATTAATTTTTTTGTTGAAAATTTATATTTTGAGGTTTAAACTTCCACTATTATGTGAACAAAATCGTCTTTTTGGCTTGAAAATTACACCATTTGGTTGACAAGTTTTTCTTTCTCGATTAAACGTTTTGGTTAAGAATTTATCTTTTTTCGGTTGAAGATTGATCATTTTAGTCAAAAATTCATTTCTTTGGTTGAGAATTGAACTATTTTGTTAAAAATACGTTTTCTTAGATTAATTTTTTAACTAAAATTAAAATATTCCTTTTTTAGTTAAAAATGTATCTTTTAGTTAAAAATTTAACTATTTTGTAAAAAAATTGTGTTTTCGGCTTGAAAATGACACAATTTGCATTTTGTTTAAAATTCGTCTTTTGTTATGAATTTATCTGTTTTTTCTTTAAATTAAAATCTTTTTCGTGAAAAACTTAACTACTTGCTTAACAGTTTAACTGCTTTGTTAAAAATTCATTTTTTTTTTGGTGGAAGATTCATCTCTTCGGTTGAAAATTAATGTTTTTTTGTTGAAAATTAAACTCTTTTGGTAGAGCATTCAACTATTTGGTTACAAATTAATTTTGTTGTTGAAAAATCATAATTTTGCGTTGAAAATTCAACTGTATTGTAGAACAATTTTCTTTTTGGCTTGAAAATTCAAGAATTTGGTTGACCATTCAACTATTACATTTTTCATTGAAAATGTATCTTTTTGGTTGAAAACTACACTATTAGGTTAAAAATGCAGCCTTTAAAGTTGAAAATTCAACTATGATGGTAGAAAATACCTCTTTCAGGTTTGAAAGTTCAAGAATTTGGTTGTAATTTTTATCTTCCTTGACGTTTAAGAAATATTTTAAATTGGTATCAGTAGAAAGAATCTCTTTCAAAAGCGTATTTTTCCTAATAGCTTGAATTTCCGTTTACGATCCCTAAAAAGTGAATCGAAACTTTGTAAAAAAGAGGGGAAATGGATAAAAATTTGCGATTTTAGCCATTTTTTTTCAAATTTACGGGGGAAACAGGGAAAAGGAGGATTAAGTAAAAAAATTGGACTGTGTTCTCTGTAAAAAAATGAATCAGTTTCCAAGAAGAATATAGAATGGTTCAGTTACCTGGAGGGTAATGATTTTTTGGAAAATATCGGCGTCCCATTCTTTGACTTTTCCGTCTTTTCCACAAGTGAAAAAGTAATGAGTCTTGGGCACGAAGGCCAATCCGGTTACAGAATCGTCGTGGGCGAATATCGACTTGTGGCAATCTCCGTGATCCATACCCCAGATTTTTATGTTACGGTCGGCAGACCCGGTTGCAATTAGAGTCGAATCACTAGAGATATCCATGCACAGTACAGGAAGTTTGTGACCGTAAAGAGATATCCAGAACTGAAAATATAAGCGATAAATTATAATTTTTTAGACTTTTTTGAAAAAGAATTTAAATTATCGCATTTTTTTGGCTATAATTTCCAACTTTCAGGCCTCACAGTCCCTATGGTATAAAATATAGGGACCAAAGGGTACTTTCTGTCACGCTCATAGGGCATTTTTTCGCACTCAAAGGGTAAAGAATTCAGGATAAATTCATAAGATTTCAAAACAATTCAAGTTAAATTCAAAAGAATTCAAATGAACTGAAAAAATTTTTTAAATAAAAAAAATTCCATTAATTTCCGTAACATTGGAATGAATTTAGAGGAATTTAAGGTAAACGAGAAGAATTCGATGAAATTCATAAAAATTCACGGCGAGGTTAAAAGAATTTTGGATCAATTAAATAAAAACTTTTAAAAATTCAAAAAAATCCATCGAATTAAATAGAATTGAGTGAATTAGAAAGAATTCAAGTGAATAAAAAAAATTAAAGAGAATTCCAAAGAATTTATTAGAATTCAGGGTGAATTAAAAAAAATTTTAATCATTGAAACCCTACTAATTTCTAACCAAAGAAGTGGTTAATAACTACAAAACAATTCAAGTTAAATTCAATAGAATTTAAATGAATTTAAAAAGCCTATTACGTGAATTGAAAACAATTAAAAAAAGACAAAATTGTTTGAATTGAGGATGTTTGAAATGAGTTTAGAAAAATTAAAAGGGCATTCAAAAGAATTTGATGAAATTTAGAAGAATTCAAAAGGATTTAAAAGAATTCAGGGTGAATTAATAAGAATTCAGGGCGAATTCCAAATGAATTGCAAAAAGTATTTGAAAATATCGTGAAATCTTTGAAACCTTACGAAATCTCTCACTTCTTGTGAATAAATTCTTTTAAATCCATTTAATTTTAAAATCCCTTAAAATCCCTTAAAATTATTAAGAAACTTCGAAGTCCCTTGAAATTTTTTAAATCTCTTAAAACTGCCTTGGAATCTTTTAAAATACCCTAAAATATTTCAAAGTCTTTGAAATCCCTTCAAACTATTGAAGTAAATAAATTCTTTGATATATTTTGAAATCCCTTGCAAATTTTTAAAGATCTTAAAAATGCCTGGGAATATTTTAAAATACCCTCAAATATATTTCAAATCTTTTAAAATCTTTTAAAACCCCTTACAATTTTTCAAAGCTCTTGAAAATGCCAAGGAATCTGAAAAAATACATTTAAATATTTAAAATCCTTTGATTATTTTATCAACTGATCCTCAGGATCAATTGAAAAAAAAATTTTATTCCAAAAAATTCACTGAAGTTGAATTGAGTCAATTTAGAAGAATTCAAGTGAATTAAAAAAATTTAAAAGAATTCAGAATAAATGAATAAGAACGCAGGATAAATTTCAAAAAATAATGTCAAATTTCTTCAAAACTTTGAAACCATATAAAATACCTCACTTCTCGAGAATAAATTCTTTGAAATCCACTAAAATATTATAAAATCCCGTGAAATTCTATGATGATATTTTCTGAAATCCTGGAAAAAGTATTAAAATACATTGAGAGCTTTAAAATCCCTTAAAATCATTGAAATCCTCAGAAATCTTATAAAATCCTGTGAAATCTTTTAAAATATCTTAAAACATTATAGGTCCTGTAAAATCGTTCCACATCTTCCGAAATTCTAGGAAATGCATTATCCTAAAATATTTCAAACACTTTGAAATTCCTTCAATTTAATGAAATCAAGAAAAAATTCCTTGGAACCTTTTAAATTTTTGATTAAACTTTTAAAATTCAGGATAGAATCATAAAAATTAAAAACAATTCAAGTTCAATCCAGAAGAATTCAAATAAATTCGAAAAAATTCAAAAAACTACATGAAAAATTCAAGTGAACTAATAAGAATTAAAAATATGAAAAAATTCATTGAATTCAGTAAGTTTGAAGTGAGGTTAGAAAAATTTAAAGGAATTGAAAAGAATTTGATGAAATGCTTAAGAATTCAAAAAAAGTTTAGAAGACTTCAGGACGAATACAACAAAATTTAAAAAAAAATCCAATTAATAGCTTTGAGAAGAATGAGTAGAATTCAAGTGAATTCCAAAAATTTAGGAGAATTCTAAAGAATTCAAAAGAATTGAAAAGCATTAAAAAGAATTCCGGATAAATTAATAAGAATTCAGGGTGAATTCCAAATGAATTCAAATTGCAAAAAAATTGGAAACCCTATGAAATCCCTCACTTCTTATAAATAAATTCTTTGAAATCCACTAAAATATTATAAAGGTACGTGAAATTCTACAAAATCTTATATTTGCTGAAATCCTGCAAAATTGATTAAAATACTTTGAGAGCTTTTAAAATCCCTTAAAATCATTCAAATCCTCGGAAATCTTATAAACTTCCTTGGAATCTTTCAAAATATCTTAAAACTTTATAGGTCCTATAAAATCGTTCCTTGTCTTCCGAAATTCTAGAAAATTCTTTACAAATGCAAGAAAATATTTTTAATTTGCTTAAAATCATTAAAATCCTCAGAAATCCATTGAAAGTTTTAAAAAAATCGTTCGAATCCTTTAAAATACCTAACTAACTAACTAAATTATTGAAATCATTGAAAATTCCTTGGAATCTTTCGAAATATCCTAAAATATTCCAAATCCATTCAAATATTTTGAAATCCCTTGAAATTTTTTAAAGCTCTTGAAATCCTTGGAATTTTTAAAAAGATGTACCCTAAAGTCTTTAAAATCCCTTGAAATCATTTAAATCCTTGGAAATCTTATGAAATCCCTTAGAATCTTTTAAATAATTTACAAACCTTATAAGACCTGCAAAGTCATTTCATATTTTCCGAAATTCTAGGAAATTCATTACAACCACATGAAAATTCCTTTAAATCTCTGAAAATCATTAAAATATTTGGAAATACTTTGACATTTTTTTAATCTATTGAAAATGGCTTGGAATCTTTTAAAATGCCCTAAAATATTTTAAAATCCTCTACAGCCCCTTCAAATTATTGAGATAATTAAAAATTCTTTGGAGTCATTAAAAATTTCCTAAAATTTTCAAACCATTTGAAATCTTTTTAAATCTGTTAAAACTTTTTAAATCTCTTGAAAATGCCTTGTAATCTTTTTAAACACTCTAAAATATTCGAAACCTTTTAAAATCCCTTGAAATTATTAAAATAAATTAATAATTCCTTGGGATCTTTTAAATTCTGTAAAATGTTGAAAATGCTTTGGAAGCTTTTAAAATTCCTTAAAACTTTCTAAAGCTCTTGAAAAAGGTTTAAAATCTTTTACAATACCCTAAAATATTTCAGATGACTTTAAAATCTCATTAAATTACTGAAATTGATTGAAAATTCCTTGAAATCTTTTAAAATATCCTAAAATATTTCAAAGCCTTAAAAATGTTTTAAAATTCCTGGAAATATTTGAAAATTTTTGAAATCATACGAAATCCCTCCATTCATGTGAATAAACTTGTTAAAATCCATTAAAATATTATAAAATCCCGTGAAATTACATGAAACTGATGATACGTATTTCCTGGAATCTTGGTGAATTTAATAAAATACCTTAAGAGCTTTTAAAATCCCTTAAAATAATTTAAATCCTTAGAAATCTTATAAAATACCTTGGAATCTTTTAAAATTTCGTTTCATAACTACCGAAATTCTAGAAAATTCTTTACAACCGCATGACATTTTTTTAATCTCTTAAAATCATTGACATCCTTGGAAATCCCTTGACATTTTTTGAAACTCTTTGAAATCCCTTCAAATTATTAAAATAAATTAAAAATTCTTTGGAATCTTTAAATATTTCCTAAAATTTTTCAACTCATTTGTATTATTTGAAATCCCTTGAAACTTTTTAAAGCTCTTGAAAATGCCTTGGAATCTTCTTAAATGTCCTTAAATATATAAAACCCTTTTAAATCCCCACAAATTGTTTAAATCAATTAATAATTCCTTGGAATCTTTTAAATTCCATAACATTTTTGAAATCCTTTGAAAGTTTTCGAAATCCCTTGAAACTTTTTAAAGCTCTTCAAATAATTAAAGTCCTTAGAAATGTCTTAAAATTTTTTAAATCTCTTGAAAATTTCTTGACATTTTTAAAAATACCCTAAAATCGTGAAAGGCCTTTGAAACCCATTAAAATGATTGAAATCTATTAAAAATTACTTTAAATCTTTAAAAATATCCTAAAATATTACAAATCCGCTGAAATCTCTTGAAACCCCATGAAACTTTGTAAACCATTCAAATTATTGAAATCTATTACAAATTCCTTTGCATCTTTTATAATACACTAAAATATTTCAAATCTTTTTAAATCGCTTGAAACTTTTTAAAACTCTTTAATATTCCTTGGAACTTTGAAAAATATCCTAAGATATTTCAAATCCTTTGGAATAACTTCAAATTATTTAAATATTTTAAAAACACCCTAAGATATTTAAAATCCTTCAAGACCTTTTGAAATCCCTTGAAATTTTTTAAAGCTTATAAAAATTCCTTGGAATTTTTAAGAATACCCTGAAATTTTCAGTTGAAAATTCTTTGGAATCTTTAAAAATATCACAAAATCTTTAAAATTCTTTAAATTTTTTTAAATCTCTTGAAATTTTTTAAAGCTCTTGAAAATTCCTTGGATGATTTAAAAATACAGTAAAATGTTTCAAATCCTTGGAAATCTTTTGAAATCCCTTGAAATTTGTTAAAACTCTTTAAAATTCCTTGGAATTTTTAAAAATATATACCCTAAAATCATTAAAATTCTTTGAAATCCCTTCAAATTATTAAAAAAAACTGAAAATTGCTTGGAAATTTTTCTAAACATCCTAAAATCTTTAAAATAATATTAAGATATAAAATCACGTAAAATTGTATGAAATCGAATATTTCCTGAAATCTTGGAAAATTTATTAAAATACTTTTAGAGCTTTTAAAATCTCTTAAAATTATTTAACTCATCAGAAATCTCATAAAATCCCCTGGATTGTTTTAAAATATCCTTAAACCTTATAGATCCTATAAAATCGTTCTATATCTTCCTTGGATATTCTAAAAATACTTTAAAATCCTTTGAGATCCCTCCAAATTTTGAAATTAATTAAAAATTCTTTGGAATGTTTTAAGATTCCCTGAAATATTTCAAAGCATTGAAATCCCATTAAATTACTCAAATTAATTGAAAACTCCTTGAAAGCTTTAAAATATGTACCCTAAAATCTGGAAAATCATATACAAATATAAAATAACGTGAACTTGCAAGAAATCTTATATTTCCTGAAAATCTTGGAAAATTGATTAAAACACCTTGAGAGCTTTTAAAATCTCTTAAAATTATTAAAATCCTCAGGAATCTGATAAAATCCCTTGGAATCTTTTAAAATATCCTTAAACCTTCCCTTTGAAAATTTTTTAATCTCTTGAAAATGCCCTGGAATCTTTTAAGATACCCAAAAATATTTAAAATCCCTTGAACCTTTTTAAAGCTCTTGGAAATTCCTTAATATTTTACAAATACACTAAAACTGTTTGAAATCCCCTCGAAATATTGAAATCAATTGAAAATTTTTCGGAATCTTATAAAATACCCGAACTTAATTCAAATCCTTTGAAATCCCGTGAAACTTTTTACATTTTTTGAAAATTCCTTGGCATTTTTAAAAATACCCAAAACTCTTTAAATCCTTTCAAATTATTGAAATATATTTAAAATTCCTCCGAATCTTTTAAAATACCCTAAACTACTTCGAATCCTTTAAAATCCCTTAACATTTTTGAAAGCTCTTCAAAATTCCCTCGAATTTTAAAAAATACCCTAGAATTTTAAAGAATACCCGAAAATATTTTTAATTCTTTGGAATACCTTCAAATGATTGAAATCATTAAAAATTTATTGGAAACTTTTGAAATACTTTTAGAAACCATTCAAATTATTAAAATCTATTAAAAATTCCTTTGAATCTTTTTTTAAATACTCAAAAATATTTAAAATCTGTTAAGTCTTTTGAAGTTGCATAAAACTTTGTAATGCTCTTTAAAATTCCTTGGAATTTTTTTAAATACCCTAAAATATTAAAAATCCCTTTGGAATACCTGCAAATTAATGAAATCTTTAAAAATACCTCAAATATTTCAAATCTTTTAAAATCTTTCGAAATCCTCTGAAACTTTTTAAAACTCTTGAAAATTCTTTGGAGCTTTTTAAAATACCCTAAAATCTTGAAAGGCCTTTGAAAACCATTGAAATTATTGAAATCTATTAAAAATTCCTTTGAATTTTAAAAAATACTCTAAAGCGTTTAAAACCCTTCGGAATACCTTCAAATTATTGGAATCTATTAAAATTTATTGGAAACTTTTAAAATATTTCCAATCCTTTGAAATATTTCGGAATCCTCTAAAACTTTTTAATGTCTTGAAAATTCCTGGAAATTTTTTAAAATATCCTGAAAGCTTGAAAAACCTTTGAAAACCATTTAAATTATTGAAACCTATTAAGAATTCATTTGAATCTTTTAAAATACCCTAAAATATTTAAAAACTGTTAAAATGTTTTGAAATCCCACGAAACTCTGTAAAGCTCTTTAAAATTCTTTGGAATTTTAAACAATACCCTAAAATGTTTAAAACCCTTTGGAATGCCTTCAAATTATTAGAATCCATTAAAATTCATTGGAAACTTTTAAAATACCTGAAAAATTTCAAATTCTTTGAAATCTTTCGAAATCCTCTGAAAGTTTTTAAAGCTCTTGAATAGTCCTTGGATTTGTTTAAATATCCAAAAATCATGAAGGGCCTTTGGAAATCATTCAAATTATTGAAATCTATTAAAAATTCATTTGAATTTTTTATAATACCCTAAAATATTTCAAATCGTCTGAAATCGCTTGAAACTTTTCAAAAATCTTTAATATTCCTTGGAAGTTTTAAAAATATCCTAAAATCCTCCAAATCCTTTGGAATAACTTCAAATAACTTGAATATATTCAAAATACCCTAAGATATTTCAAATTCTTTAAGATCTTTTGAAATCCCTTGAAATTTGTTAAAGCTTATAAAAATTCGTTAGAAATGTTAAAAAAAAACCCTAAAATCTTCAGTTGAAAATTTTTTGGAATCTTTGAAAATATCCTAAAATCTTTAAAATTCTTAAAAAATGTTGACCTTGAAATTTTTGAAAATCTTTATAATTCTACGAAATACCTTAATTCCTGCGTATAAATCATTTTAAATAATTTTATCCATTAAAATATTACAAAATTCTATAAAATTACACGAAATCTGATATTTCCTGAATTCCTGGAAAATTTATTAAAATACCTTGAAACCCCTTAAAATCCTTCAAAATCATTGAAATCTTCGAAAATCTTTAAAGACCTCTTAGAATCTTTTAAAATAATCTAAAAACTTATAGGTCCTATAAAATAGTTCCGTATCTTCCGAAATTCTAGAAAATTATTTAAAACCCTATGCAATTTTTGTTTAATCCCTTAAAATCATTGAAAACCTTCGAAATTTCTTGAAAATTTTGAAATCTCTTGAAAATGTCTTGGAATTTTTTTAAATACTCTAAAATCTTTCAAATCCTTTACATTCTCTTGAAATACCTTGGCAGTTTTTGAAGCTCTTCAAAACTCCTTGGAATTTTTGAAAATACCCCAAAATGTTTAAAACTCTTTGAAATACGATCAAATTATTGAAATCTATTAAAATTCATTGACAACTTTTAAAATACCTAAAATATTTCTAATCCCTTGAAATATTTCGAAATCTTCAGAAACTTTTTAAAGCTCTTGAAAATTCCTTGGAATTTTTTTAAATACCCTAAAATCTTTAAAATCCTTTACATTCTTTTGAAATCCCTCGGAACTTTTCAAAGCTCTTTAAAATTCCTTGGAATTTTTTAAAATATCCTAAAATATTAAAAGGCCTTTGAAAACCATTCACATTATTGAAATCTATTAGAAATTCCTTTTAATCTTTTAAAATATTCTAAAATATTTCAAATCCGTTGAAATCTTTCGAAATCCTCTGAAACTTTTTAAAGCTCTTTAAAATTCCTTGAATTTTTTGAAATACCGTAAAATGTTCAAAACTCTTGGAAATACCTTCAAATTATTGAAATCTATTAAAATTCATTGGAAACTTTTAAAATAGCTAAAATATTTCGAATTCTTCGAAATCCTCTGAAACTTTTTAAAGCTCTTGAAAATTTTTTAGAATTTTTTTAAATACCCTAAAATATTGAAAGGCCTTTGAAAACCATTCACATTATTGAAATCTATTAAAAATTCCTTTGAATCTTTTAAAATACCCTAAAATATTTTAAATCCGTTACAATCTTTTGAAATCCCATTGAACTTTGTCAAGCTTTTGAAGATTCCTTGGCATTTAAAAAAATATAATATATTTGTTAAAAATTTTAGGAACTTTTTTAAATATCCCAAAACATTTCAAAAGAATTCAAGGAAATTCAGAAATAGGTATAGATTTTTTGTTCAAATACCCTGTCATTTCCTGACCAACAAAATTCCTTGAGTTTTCCCTGATTTCTAGGTTTTCCCTGACCTGCGACTCCCTGATTTTACTTAACAATTTAAAAAAAAATGATAAATAAAATGTCGTACCTTGAAAGTGTCCAAGAAAAATATCTTGACAGTAGCATCAAGTAAAGCAACAGCAACAAATTTATTATTAGGACTGATCCTAACGCACAAAACACTTTCCTCCAATTTCAGTGTTTTCAAATGAAGAACAGAGAGTACTTTTGCTTTAGATTCCGTCTCTGGATCATCGATAAGTTCAAACTGCCAAAACTTTACAGTTTGATCTCCTCCTGCAGTTGCAACTCCTTTCTGCAAAAATATTTTTAATTCACTTTTAAAGCATGCATTTAAAAAATAAATTAATAATTTGGTTTCTTTTTCAGAAAGTCTTACCATGTCGGGGAACAAAGTTATACTCCAGAGTTCTTTGGAATGCGCAGGGACTTCTTCCAAAACTTCACCGGATGCGATGTCGATGATGAGCATTTTTCCGTCCTTCATTCCTACCATTAAATGCCTATCACCTGGTACGAAAGTCATTGTCAACGCGTAGCCACATGCGACTGTTCGTAAACACGCTAAAGTTGGTCTGAGGATTAAAAAACAAATTCTTTTCTAAGTATTACTCAAATCTCAAGGGCTAAAAAGAGAATAAATACTTAAAACTTTTATACTTTTTTATGACTTTTTAAAAAAATAGTTGAAGTTTCGACAAAATAATTAATTGGTCAGCTAAATAATACAATTTTTAACAAAAAGAAATGACTTCAGGACCAAGAATATAATATTAGAGTTTTCAATTTAGGAAAATTAACTTTCAACCAAAAAATATGATTTTTCTACCAAAAGATGAATGTTCAACAAAATAGTTCAAATTTGAACCAAAAAAGATGTCTTTTAACAAAACAGATGAATTTTCAACAACATAATTATATTTTTAACCAAAAGATATAAATTCCAGGCCAAAAACATAATAGTAGACTTTCCAATTAAAAAGAATTAACGTTCAACCATAAAAAATTAGTTTTCAAGCAAAAAAGATGACTTTTCTAGCATAATATGAATGTTCCATCCACAGGGATGGATGTTCTATCAAGAAGGAGATTGTTCAACAAAATAGTTGAATTTTCGACCAAAAAAGATGACTTTTTAACAAAATAGTTGCATTTTCAACAATATAATTACATTTTTAACCAAACAGTCGTATTTTTAACCAAAAGAAATGAATTCTGGACCAAGAATATAATATTAGAATTTTCAATTTGAAACAATTAACTTTCAACCATAAAAGAAGAATTTTCGAACAAAAAAGATGTATTTTTAACAAAATCGTTGAATTTTCAAGAATATAACTAAATTTTTAACCAAATAGTACAATTTTCAACCAAAAAATATGATTTTTCTACCAAAAGATGAATGCTCAACAAAATAGTTCAAATTTCGACCAAAACAGATGAATTTTCAACAATATAATTAAGTTTTTAACCAAAAGAAATAAATTCCAGACCAAAAACACAATAGTAGACTTTTTAATTTAAAATAATTAACTTTCAACCATAAAATATGAATTTTCAACTAAAAAAGATGACTTTTCCAGCAGAATATGAATTTTCAATCCACAAGGGCGGATTTTCTAATCCAAAAAGACGATTGTTCCACAAAACAGTTGAATTTTTAATCC
>CAKNYM010048906.1:239988-261273 GCA_932195095.1 Andricus curvator
TTCAATTTGAAACAATTAACTTTCAACCATAAAAGAAGAATTTTCGACCAAAAAATATGTACTTTTAACAAAAACGTTGAATTTTCAACAATATAACTAAATTTTTAACCAAATAGTACAATTTTCAACCAAAAAATATGATTTTTCTACCAAAATATGAATGTTCAACAAAATAATTCAAATTTCGACCAAAACAGATGTCTTTTAACAAAACAGGTGAATTTTCAACAATATAAATAAGTTTTTAACCAAAAGAAATAAATTCAAGACCAAAAATACAATAGTAGACTTTTTAATTTAAAATAATTAACTTTCAACCATAAAATATGAATTTTCGACTAAAAAAGATTACTTTTCCAGCAGAATATGAATTTTCAATCCACAAGGGCGGATTTTCTAATCCAAAAAGACGATTGTTCAACAAAACAGTTGAATTGTCAATCCGAAACTATGAATTTTCAACCAAAAAGATACATTTTTTACCCAGAAGATTAATTTTATATTTTAACCGGGAAAGATCTTAATTTTACATGAAAAAACAGTTGAATTCACTTTTATGAAAATGATTTTTCAACAAAATAGTTGAATTTTCAACCAAAATGATAAAATTTCAACTAAAATAATGAATCTTCATCTAAAAAAGACAAATTTTCAACAAAATAGTAAAAAAATTTTCCAAAAGAGACGAATTTTCTACAAAACAGTTCACTTTTTTAACTCGAAAAGATGAATTTTCAACGAAGTAGTTACACTGTCATCAAAAAAGAGTGTAATTTTCGACTAAAATTAAGAATCTTCAACAAACAAAAAAAAATGAATTCTTAAGAAAGTAGTTGAATACTTGACCAGAAAAGATTAACTTTCAAAAAATTGCATTTTTAACCTAAAAAGATGGATTTTTTTCGAAAGAGACGAATTTTCTACAAAATAGTTACATTTCTTAACCCCAAAAAAATAATTTTTAACACAGTAGTTCAACTTTTAACCAAGTAGTTGAATTTTTAACCAAAATATATAAATTCTCAGCGAAAAATGTAATAGTTGATATTTCAATCGATATATATTTTAATTTAAAATAAAAAAGAGTTGAATTCATGTAAAAAAGACGAATTTTCAACGAAATAGTTGAAATTTTTTCTAAAAGAGACGAATTTTCTACAAATCAGTTCAAATTTTCAACTCGAAAATATGAATTTTCAACTAAATAGATTAATTTCTACCAAAAAGACGATTTTTCAACGAAATATGACATTGTCAACAAAAGAGAGTAATTTTCAACTAAAATTATGAAATTTCAACAACAACAACAAAAATTTTTTAAAAGAAGTCAAATCCTTGACCAGAAAAGTATAGTTTTCAATCAGTTGCATTTTTAACCAAAAACGATGGAATTTTTCCAAAAGAGAGCAATTTTGTTCAAAACGGATACATTTTTTCAACTTTTAACCAAGTAGATATTCTGAAAAAAATAGATGAATTCTTAACGATAAATGTAATGGTGGATATTTAATTCAAAAAATACTTTTATTTTAAATCAAAAAGAGTGAAGACAAATTTTCAACATAATAGTTGAAATTTTTTCAAAAAAGAAGAATTTTCTACGCAAAATTTAAATTTCTTTACCCGGAAATTTGAATTTTCAACGAAATAGATGAATTTTTCACCAAAGAGACGAATTTTCAACTAAAATGATGAATCTTCATCAAAAGAGACAAATTTTCAACAAAATAGTTGAATTTTTATCCAAAAGAGACGAATTTACTACAAAACAGTTCAATTTTTTAACCCGAAAATTTAAATTTTCAATGGAATAAACGAAATATTTTACCACAAAAACAAAAATACTTTCAAATATTTGTGAAATCTTTCTGAAATCTTTTTTATTCATTTTAAATCATGAAAATATTTTTGATCTGTGTAAAATCTTTGTGAAATCTTTGAAATCTTTGTCAAATCTTTTCAAATATTTGTGAAATTTTTCTTAAATCTTTATTTTTGAAATATTTTTTATTCGTTGAAATCATTGAATTATTTGAAAACTTAGTGAAATATTTTCAAATCTTCTAAAATCTTTGAAACCTTTTGAAATCGTTTCAAATTTTCGAACTGTTTTTAAATCTTTGAAATCTGGTGTAATGTACCCTTTTACAAATCTTTGAAATCCTTTGAATCTTTTGAAAGTTTTGAAAGCTTTATGAAATTGTTGTAAAATATTTGAAATCTGGTGTACACGCCTTTTTAAAACTTTTTTAATCCGTGAAATCTTTTGAATTTGAATAATTTTTAATTCAAAGCGAGTAAGATTTTACAATTTAATATTGAAAACTAAATTTAATCTTTCAAAGTCAAAGCTTCTGAAATTCTAGAATTTTAATTTGCCATTTCATAAAAAAATTATAATTTAACATTAAAGCTGACTAGACACATTTTTCTAAAATCAAAAAATGAATTGAATTATTCAAGAAAATCTTTCAAGAAAAATAGTAATTTTGAAAGGAAAACATGAAAATTCAGAACTCTAAAAGTGTAACCATTAAAAATTACCGAAATTATTCATTTACTGATGTATCAATTTCAGATACTTTAATTTTTATCTTTTTTTTATTTTAAACTCAATTAAACATTTTTTAATTTCAAGTCTTCCTTTAGAATTAGTATTCATTATTGCAATTTTCCAATCAAATATTTTTCAATTTGAAATTATTTATTTGTTTAAATCTTCAACTACAAATTGGACAATTTTCAGATATCACACTGAAAATTAAAAATTAAAACGAATAATACAAAACAAGATTGCTGTAATATGATTCCACTTTTTGAAATTGCACAATTTTAAGCTTTTCAATTTGAAATTGCTTTATATTCACATCTAAAATTATTAAATTCAAAACTGAATATCAAGGCTTTTAATATGAAATGTTGAAATATTTAATAGCGGAATGGTCCTGACATTTTGAATTTTTGAATTTGAAACTACAACATTGTAAAATTTAAAATCCGAAACATCCAGAAATTAATCTAAAAATTAATTTAAAGTAAAATTTAATTTTTAAGGCCTGAAAGATTAAACTGCTTTAGAATTGCGCGTTCAAAACTATAATTTTAAATTAAAATTATAGAAATTTGAAAAAGACGATAAATATATTATTAACAAGTATCATATAATGTATCAAGTTACATTCAAAACGAGTGGATAGGTTTTTTTACTTAAATATTGCGAGAAATATTGTGAACCTTTAAAGTTGAATTATTCTAAATACTTTGAAAATGATATAAACGGGGAATCTCGCGGTGTATTATTTCTCTCTCGGGTTTCTCCCGGCGTTTTAAAAGAAAAAAAATTAAATTCAAGGTTCTCGTGAAAAATTCAAGGAGATTTCCAGGTTTTCAAGGTTTAAAGAAAATTCGAGGAGAATTCCAGGTTTTCATGGTTTTCCAGGTCGCTGGACACCCTGTTATAAAATATTTTTCAGGCTCTAAATTCGGTTACCTGTTCCATAATTTGATGGAGTCTCCACTCGCAGTTGCAAGAGCCAGATTATCAGAACTGAAGCAAATGGCTCGGATATCTGTGCGATGGCCATGGCTAACTAAAGATCTAAGGCAATTTAGTTCAGCTTCTTTTTGCGTTACTGTTGTTGAATAAAGTTCAATACTGTTAAAATTGCCCGCGACGCACACCTGAAATTTTTAATCATTACTTTTTATAAGATAGCTGATTATAATATGAATATGTAATATTTCAATCCATTTGTAAAGACACCAAGAACAAACTTTCTCAGGCCACTAAAATTTAAAAAAATTCTGGCCATTTCTCCTGTTTAAAAAAAAAGGTCTGCTTATTAGGGACCGTTCAAAAACAACCTATTTTATACCTATTTTATAAATTCCTTTAAATAAAATTAAGATGCAGGTACCATATTGAACTCAATATGAAACGGTTAAGATTTCAAGTCGAGAAAGAAAAAAAAATTATATTTATACCAGAAAAGATGAATTTTCAACGAAAGAGTTGAATTTCTAGCTAAAACGTCGAATGTTTAAAAAAATAGTTGAGTCATAAATACAAAAAGATCATTTTTCAACCAAATAGTTGAATTTTCAACAATGAAACAAATTAATTTTAGACCAGACAAAATAATTTAATCTTCAATCAAATGATCGAATTTTCAAAAAAAAATTAACGTCAACCACAAACAGTTGAATTTTTACTCAAATAGTCGAAAAGCCAAAAAGATGATTTTTTTAAGAAGAGAATCAATCCAAAAAATCAATAAAAAAAAAGATGAATTTGTTAATCCACTAAGACGAATTTTTAAGACCAAAAACAGTTGCATTTACAACCAAATAGTTAAACTTAAAAAAAAAACGAATTTTCCACAAAATAGTTCAATTTTTAACTAAATAGTTCAGTTTTTAACCTACAAATATGAATTTTCAACAAATTTTCAGTTTAAAAAATTAATTTTTAACAAAAAACAGACGAATTTTCCACCAAAGTGATGAATCTTCAATTCTTAAAACAAATTTTTAACAAAGTAGTTCAACTTTTAACGATATACTTCAATTTTCAAACGAAAAGATAAGTTTTTTACAACAAAAAAGTAACAAATAAACGAATTAACAAAAAAAAACATGAATTTTCAAATAAAAAAACGAATTTGCAAGGAAATATTTGAATTTTCTACGAAAATAATAGAATTTTTAACCTAGAAAGATGAATTTCCAATAAAATACATGAATTTTCAACCAAATACATAAATTTTCACCCAAATAATTAATTTTTCAACTAAAAACGATCAATTTTCAACTAAAAATTAAATGGTTAAATCTTCCTTTGAAAAAAAATTAGTTTTCAGCCCAAAAAATGAATTTTCAATCAAATAGTTGAATTTTATACGAAAATGAAAGAATTTTTAACCCAAAAACACAAATTTTCAACAAAAAACTTCATTTTCAACAAAATAGTTGAATTTTCCACGAAATAATAGAATTTCTAACCTAGAAAGACACATTTCTAACAAAATACATGAATTTTCAACCAAATAATTAAATGTTCAACTAAAAACGATCAAATTTCAACCAAAAATTGAATAGTTAAATTTTCATTTAAAAAAATTAGTTTTCAGACTTTTCAGCCCAAAAAAAATGAATTTTCAACAAAGTAGTTACATTTTGAAGAAAAAAAAAAAATCTACAACTAATAAAATTAATGTTTAACAAAAGTAGTTCAAAACTCAACCAAGTAGTTGAATTTTCAACCAAAATGATACATTTTTTACGCAAAAAGGCGAATTTCCCACAAAAAAGTTAATTTTCAACCAAATAGTTGAATTTTATACGAAAATGATAGAATTTTTAACCCAGAAAGACGAATTTCCAACAAAATACATTCATTTTTAACCAAATAATTGAATTTTCAACTAAAAACGATTAATTTTAAACAAAATAAATTTTTAACACAAAAATACGAATTTTCAACCAAAAAATTAATTTTCAACAGAATAGTTGAATTTTCATACATGCATTTTCAACAAAATAATTAAATTTGCAACTAAAAACATTTTCAACAAAAACGGAACAGTTTAATTATTAGTTTAAAAAAATTAATTTTCCACCCAAACAAGAAACGACTTTTCAACCGAATAGTTGAATTTTCAAACAATAAAAAAAAACGAATTAAAAAAAAATAGTTAAATTTCCATGTAAAGATATTAACCTTCAATTAATAAAATTAATGTTTAACAAAGTAGTTCAACTCTCAAACAAGTAGTTATATTTTATAACAAATGATACATTTTTTTACCAAAAAAAAACGAATTTCCAACAAAATACATGAATTTTCAACCAAATAATTGATTTCTTAAACTGAAAACTATTAATTTAAAACAAGAAATGGAATAGTGAAATTTGTAGTTATAAAATTTTATTTTCAAGCAAAAAAAAAAACGAAAAAGAAGTACTTTAAAAAAAAATAGTAAAGCGGGGAATAGAAGTGTGAAGTCTGTATTTAGATGTTTTATTTGTAAAATAAAATCACGTATTTTCATTATTTGAAGCATTTCAAAAAATTGTTATTCACGTTTTTATTTTCCATATGTGAAGTTTTTGAATGACCCCTTACAATTTTTAGAAATGCTTAAATTGAACAATTTGAAACATAAAAAGTTCAAAAGTAAATAATTTTGAATTTAAACTGCATCCAATTAGAATAGTATAATATAGAATTAGAAAAATGATAATCTTATAATTAAAAATTTCCTTCCAGAACCTAAGAATATTGTTCAATTTAAATTTATTCGTGGTGTCTTCAAGTTAAAATTCCTAATTTTTCAGCGGTTTATTTCAAATTATTCATTCTAAGTCTTGAATCTGAAATGAAAAAATGATAAACTCTTGCAATTTCAACAAATTATTGCCTTACCCTGAGCTCTTCGTCTCTGCCCATTACTATATCGACTGCCTTCACTTTGTTGCTTTGCCTTAAATTGTTGGCAACCTTAATTTCGATAGCCGGAAGTCTCTTCAACTCGTCTTTTATACTCGCCTCTATACAAATTTGCTGCGCTGTACCATCCCTAAAAGTAATAAATGATTAAAATCTGAATTGGAAAATTTTATTATAGATTAGTAATTCTATTTTATTTACTAAGAATTAAGATTTCCAATTTTATAAATATTATTGTGCAAATTGCAATTATTAAGCGTAGTGAAAAAAGTTAAAGGCTTCGGACTCATTTCAGAGATAAAAAATTGTGTAAATAGTGTCACAAATATGAAAAAATAGTGTCAAAATAGTGACATACAATTTTTCAAGTATTAAACTTATGTGTAGTTCGAATTTACAAGCATGCAATGGAAAATTATATTTTTGTAGGCAAACTTTCCAGTTTTTTAACCTAATATTTTAAAAGTATTGAAAGTTAACTTCAATGTTATTTAAAATGTTATTTTTAAGCCTATTTAATTCAGCCTATTTTGATACAAAATTTAACTATTTAGTTGGAAATTAATTTGTTTGTTAAAAAATCATAATTTCGGGTGGAAAATTCAACTGTTTTGTAGAAAATTCATCATTTTGGCTTGAAAATTCAAGAATTTGGTGGACATTTTTGATTTTCTTGACTAAACAGTTTTTTTGATTAAAAATTCAACTATTACATTTTTTATTAAAAATATATCTTTTTGGTTAAAAATTCAACAATTTTGTTAAAAAGTCATACTTCTTGGTGGAAATTTAAACTTTTTTGTTGAAAATTCATCCTTTCAAGTTGAAAATTAAACTACTTTGGTAGAAGATTGAACTATTTAGTCGGAAATTAATTTTTTAGTTGAAAAATCATAATTTCGGGCTGAAAATGTAACTGTTTTGCAGAAAATTCATCATTTTGGCTTAAAAATTCAAGAGTTTAGTGGACATCATTGTTTTCCTTGGCTAAAAAGTTCTTTCTTTTTTTTTTTTGAAAATTCAACTATTACATTTTTCATTAAAAATTTATCTTTTTGGTTGAAAATTCCACAATTTTGTTAAAAAGCCATACTTCTTGGGTGAATATTGAACTATTTTGTTGAAAATTCATTTTTTTGGTCTAAGATTCACCACTTTAGTTGAAACTTTATCTCTGTGGTTTAAAATTCGTCTTTTTTGGTATAAAATTAATCTCCTTGGTTTGAAATTAATCTTTTTTGTTCAAAATTCAACAATTTTGCTAAAAATTCATCCTTTCAAGCTGAAAATTAAACTATTTTGGTAGAAAATTTAACTGTTCAGTTGGAAATTAATTTTTTTTGTTGAAAAATCATAATTTCGGGTTGAAAATTCAACTGTTTTGTAGAAAATTCATCACTTTAACTTGAAAATTCAAGAATTTGGTGGGCATTTTTGTTTTTCTTGACTAAATAGTTTTTTTTAAATTCAACTATTACGTTTTTCATTACAAATTTATACTTTTGTTTGAAAATTCGATAATTTTTGTTAAAAGTCATACTTCTTTGTTGAAATTTCAACTATTTAATTGAAAATTCATTTTTTTTTGTGGAAGATTCATAATTTTAGATGAAACTTCATCTCTGTGGTTGAAAATTCGTCTTTTTGGTGTAAAATTATTCTCCTTGGTTTAGAATTAATCTTTTTGGTTCCAAATTTAACAATTTTATTAAAAATTCATCCTTTCAAGTTGAAAATTAAACTGCTTTGGTAGAAAAATTGAACTATTCAGTTGGAAATTATTAAAAAAATTTTTTTTTTAATTTAGAAAATTCAATGTTCTGTTGAAGTTTCGTCTTTTTAGCTTAGAAATTCCACAATTTGATTGCAATTTTTTTCCTTAATTACTAAAAAATTTATTTTTAGTTAAAAATGCAACTGTTTGGTTGAAAATTAATATGTTTTAGTTGAGGATTAAAGTATTTTATTATAAATTCGGTTGTGCTGGTTAAATACAATTGTTTTTTATTTTACATTAAAATATGTTTTTGTTGAAGATTCACAAGTTTAGTTGTAAATTCGTTTTTTGTTGTTGTTGTTAAAACTTAATTTTTCAAATTGAAAATTTGAACTATTTTGTTGAAAACTTGGTTACAAAAATCATACTTCTTGTTTTAAAATTCAACTGTTTTGTTGAAATTTCGTCTTTTCAGCTTAGAAATCTAGAAATTCCACAATTTGGTTGCAATTTTTTTTTTCTTTAATGAATACAAAATTTATTTTTAGTTAAAAATGCAACTGTCTGGTTGAAAACTAATCTGTTTTAGTTGACGATTAAAGAATTTTAATATAAATTCGTTTGTGCTGGTTAAATAGAATTATTTTTTATTTTACATTAAAATATTTTTTTGTTGAAGATTCACAAGTTTAGTTGTAAATTAGTTTTTTTGTTGTTGCTGAAACTTAATTTTTTAAATTGAAAATTTAACTATTTTGTTGAAAATTTTTTACAAAAATCATAGTTCTTGTTTTAAATCGCCACTGTTTTGTTGCAACTTTGTCTTTTTGGCTTAGAAATTCCACAACTTGATTGCAATTTTTTTTCTTTAATAACTAAAAAATTTATTTTTAGTTAAAATGCAACTTTCTAGCTAAAAATTAATCCGTTTCGGTTGAAAAATAACTTTTCAATTGAAAATTCAACTAGTTTGTAGAAAATTTGTATTTTCGGCTCGAAAATTTAACAATTTGGTAGCAAAATTAACTATCTGATTAAAAATTGACGTATTGTGTTGAATATTTGTCTTTTTTGGTAGAATACCAATTTTTTGGTTAAAAATGCAACTATTTGGTTGAAAACTAATCTCTTTTAGTTGAGGATTAAAGTATTTTATTATAAATTCCGTTTGTGCTGGTTAAATCCAATTGTGTTTTATTTTACATTAAAATCTTTTTTTGTTGAAGATTCACAAGTTTAGTTGTAATTTTTTTTTTTTGTGAAAACTTAATTTTTTTAACTGAAAATTTAACTATTTTGTTGAAAATTTATATTTCTCGGGTTGGAAATTCAACTGTTTTTTTTTATTGTAAATTAATTCTCTCAAATGAAAACTTAACTACTCTATTTTTTGGGATAATTGATCTTTTTTAGTTTAAAAATTCAAATGCTTGGTTAAAAATATTTGTAAACGAAAAAAATATACAGTACAAATTATTCATAAAATTCGGAATAAGCTCACATCCACTGTTTAAAATATTTAGTTGAAAATTGATGTAATTTGTTAAAAATTCCTCTTTTTTGGTAGAAAATTAATCTTCTGTGTTGAAAATTCATCTTTCTGGTTGAAAATTCAACTCTTTTGGTAGAAATCTATTATTTTTTTGGTTACAAATGCAACTTTTTCATTGAAAATTAAACTATTTTAGTTGAGTATTCAACTATTTTGCTGAAAAATCGTCTTTTTTCGTTCAATTCAACTGTTTTTGATTTTAAATGAAAATCTTTTCTTGATTACAATATCAACAATTAAAGTTTTTTATGAGATTGATTTTATCGTGGAAAATTCAACAAATTAATAAATATAAATTCACGAAAAAAATATTTTTCAAGGAAAAGTAAAGAAATTGTGGCATTAGCGGACAATTTTTTTTCGAAATAGTAGCAAAATAGTGTCACCGCTCAAAAAGAGTGTTAAATAGTGTCAATAGTGTGATGAGTTCGAGGCCTGAAGTTAACTTACTGAGTTGATTTCCTTTTTGCTTTCTTTATTCTTCTCCCTAGTTTTTCTTTCGTTTCTTCCTCGGATAGAATATAAAAAAGTTCGACGGTATTATCGGTTCCATGACAAGCAACGACCCGACCTGTTAAGTCGGTGCGAAGAGAAACGAGTCTCCCTTTTCCTGCTCTTGCGATACTACCGACCTTTTCGCAACGTAAAGGATATTTCTGGAATGATAGTATTTTATTGTAGATCCAAATAATCAATTTGATTTTGGATATCATATTTTCTAAGCGATTTTTATTTATTTTTTGTCAAGCTTGGCAGACAAATAAAATAATAATCTGCAGGGTGGCTGAAAAACTTCATTCTCAAAATTCTCTGAATTTTCCCTGACTAATTTTTAATTTTCCCTGCCCATTAATATTTAAAGACGAAAATTCTAATCCCGTAACATTTTTATTATAGAATATTTCATTAATGGAATAAAAAACTTTCAAATTTAAATGTAGAAATTTTTTATTTTTTATTCTCAGGACTGCCAAAGCCTAATTTACCAAAATGAACTAATTTTTAACCAAAAAATAGACTTGATATGCGTTAATAATGTGACTAATGTTCTTTTGAATTTAAAAGAATTCAAAAAATTTCGATTCATGAGACTTCAACACAATTAAAGTTAAATTCAAAAGAATTCAAATGAATTGTAAAAAATTCCATTGATTTCAATAACATCGGAGTAGAAGACATAAAAGTTCAAGTGAATTGAAAACAAAAAAATATGAAAAAATTAATTGAATTCAGTGTTTGCAATAAGTTAAGAAAATTCAAGGGAATTCGAAAGAATTTGATAAAATGATTAAAAATTCAAAGTGAGTTTAAAAGATGAATTAAACATAATAGATGAATTTAAAAAAAATCTATACAAAAATTCCATTGAATTGACTAGAACTGAGTGAATTTAGAAGAATTCAAGCGAATAAAAAAAATTCAAGAGAACCCCAAAGAATTCAATATATATTAATAAGAATTCAGATTAAATTCCAAAAATATATTTGAAAATTTCTTCAAATCTTTCAAACCCTACGAAATCCTTCATTTCTTATGAATAAATTCATTGAACTCCATTAAGATAATATAAAATAACGTGAAATTCTTTGAAAACTGATATTTCCCCAAATTCTGGAAAATTTATTAAAATAATTTGTTAGCTTTTAAAATCCCTTAAAATCACTGAAATCTTATAAATCCCTTTGGAATCTTTCAAAGTATTTTAAAACCTTATAGGTCCTGTAAAATAATTTTATATCATCCGAAATTCTAAGAAATTCTTTACAAAAACACGAAAATTTGTTCAAATGCTTTAAAATCATTAAAATCCTTGGAAATACGTTGGAATTCTTTTGATCTCTTGAAAATGCTTAGAAATATTTTTAAATATCTAAAATATTTAAAATCCTTCGAAATCTTTTGAAATGCGTTGAAACTTTTTAAAGCTCTTGAAAATGCTTTAAAATATTTTAAAATACCCTCAAATATTTCAAAGCCTTTGAAATCCCTTGAAATTTTTTTCAGCTCTTGAAAATTCCTGAGAATTTTTAAAAATACCGAAAAATATATCAAATCTTCAAAAATCCTTTTAAATCCCTTGAAATTTTTTAAAGCTCTTAAAAATCCCTTGGAATTTTTAAAAATACCCTAAAATATTTCAAATTCATTGAAATATTTTGATATCCCTTGGGAATCACTTCAAATTATTCAAATTAATTACAAATTCATTGGAATATTTTCAAATTCCCTAAAATATTATAAATCATTTGAAATTACTTGAAATTTTTTAAAGCTCTTGAAAATTCCTGGGAAGTTATGAAAATATCCTGAAATATTTCAAATTCACTGAAACCATTTGAAATCCCTTGAAACTGTTTAAAGCCCTTGAAATTTCCTTGGAATTTTTAAAATACCTTAAAATCTTTCAAATTCTTTGGGAATCACTTCAAATTATTTAAATTAATTAAAAATTCTTTAGAATCTTTTCCAATTCCCTAAAATATTATAAATCCTTTGAAATCTTTTGAAATTAAAGGAATTTCAAAGGCTTTGAAATATATTAGGGTATTTAAAAATATTCCAAAGCCTTTGATATACAATCAAATTACTGAAATCAATTGAAAATTCCTTGGAATCTTTTAATATACCCTAAAATATTTCTATTCCTTTAAAATCTTTTAAAATCCCTTGAAATTTGTTAAAGCTCTTGAAAATTCCTTGGCATTTTTAAAAATGCCGTATAATATTTCAAGTCCGTCAAAATCTTTTGAAATTCCTTGAAATTTTTCGAATCCCTTGAAATTTCCTTGGAATCTTTAAAAATACCTTAAAATCATTCAAATCCTTTGGAAATCACTTCAAATTATTGAAATCTATTAAAAATACCCTAAGATATTTCAAATCCTTCAAACTCTTTTGAACTCCCTTGAAATTTGTTTAAGCCCCTTAAAGTTCCTTCTTTTAAATTATTGAAATTAATTAATAACTCCGTGAAATGTTTTAAATTACCATGAAATATTTCAATTTCTTTAAAATCTTTGTTAATCTGAAAATCTTTGAAATCTTAGAAAATCTCTCAATTATTTTGAATACATTCTTTGAAATCCATTAAAATATTATAAAATCCCGTGAAATTACAAAAAATTTGATATTTCCTGAAATCTTGGAAAATTGATTACCTTGAGAGCTTTTAAACCCCTTTAAAATAATTAAAATCCTTGGAAATCACTTAAAATTTTTGTAATCTCTTGAAAACATCTTGGAATATTTGTCAATAGCGTAAAATATTTCAAATACTTTGAGACCACTCCAAATTATTGAAATCAATTTAAAATGTTTGGAATATTTTAAAATTTTCGAAAATATTTTAAATCCTTTGAAATATTTTGAAATCCGTTGAAACTTTTAAAGCTCTTGAAAATGCCTTGGAATATTTTTGAATGCCCTAAAATGTATGAAACCCTTCAAAAACCCTTCATATTATTGAAATCAATAATTCCTTGCACTCTTTTAAATTCCATAACATTTTTCAAATACTTTGAAAGCTTTTGAAATCCCTTGAAACTTTTTAACGCTCTTGAAAATTCCTTGGAATTTAAAAAAATACCCTAAAAAATGTTAAATCTTTTGAAATCCACTGAAATTTTGTAAAGTCTTCAAAAATTCCTTGGAATTAAAAAAAAATACCTTAGAATATTTCCAAACCTTTAAACTCTATTGAATTCCCTTGAAATTTTTTAAAGCTTTTGAAAACTACTTGGAATTTTTGAAAATACCTTAAAATCTTTGGTAATTTGAAAATCTTTGACATCCTACCCGTGAAATCACATGAAATATCTTGAAATTCTGAACAATTTATTAAAATACCTTGAGAGCTTTTAAAATTCCTTAAAATAATTGAAATTGTCTGAAATCTGATAAAATACCTCGGAATCTTTTAAGATTTCCTAAAACCTTATAGCTCCTATAAATCGTTCCATATTTTCCGAAATTCTCGGAAATTATTTAAAATCTCAAGAAATTTTTTTTTATTATGCGAAATTATTCAAAGTCTTGTAATTTCATTGAAAATTTTTTAATTTCTTAAAAATCACTTGGGATCTTTTAAAAAACCCTAAAAAATTGCAAATTTTTTGAAATCCCTTGAAACTATTTAAAGCTTTTGAAAATTCCTTAGGATTTTTAGAAATATCCTAAAATCTTTTGAAATGATTCAAACTATTGAAAATATTAAAAAATTCTTCAAATATTTTAAAATACCTTCAGAGATTTTAAAAGAATTAAAGAAAATTCAGAAATAAGTATAGACCTGAATTTTAAAATGGTTGACCTATGGGTTACTTTATTAAAAGAAAAGTGATTAAAGTGATTTCTTCATTTAAAAAGGTGACTAAAAAATGAACTGAGAAAAAAAGCGACTGTATGGTAGCCCTTGTTATTCTTTGCAGATACTTAAAAGTACTTCTTACAGAAATTCCTTGAATTTTGCAATTTTTTATCAAAATTTCTGACTTTTCCCTAATTTCTAGGCTTTCCCTGACCAGCGACCACCCTGATCTTATATTTAGAGTTTAAATTATTATTTTATTATTAAAAAATAGTCGTACCGAGTCAGTGACTTCATTATCTTCAATAGCTAGGTCATTTAGAGCTTCGCTGATGCCGGTTTGCAAAGGGTCCACAAAAGAAATTTTCCAAACTCGTAATTCGTTATCGCTGCAACCAGTTACTAAATATTTTCCATCTTTTACTAAGACCAGTCCCCATACCTGGATAAAAACATAAAGTAATTGCAGAATTATCATAAATAGAAGAGAAAAATAAAATGATTATTTAAATTCATACAGAAAGACAATTTCTTTAGGAAGGAGTTGAAATTGTATCATTTCTGATTCAACGCGTTCAACATTGAATATTTTCAAATTAGAATTTAGAAAATTGGATCATTTAAAATTCAAAGGAATTGAAATGGTATTATTTCTATTTGAAAGCGTTCGAATTTCAATAATTTAAAACTGAAAACTTCTGAATTTATTTTCAATTCGAAGGGATTCAAATTTGACAATTTAAAATTTAAAACTAAACTGAATGTCAAAAATCAATGCTTCTAAAATTCTAGAATTTTAAATTGTTATTACATAAAAAAATATAATTTAACATCCATTTTCAACGCTTAAAACGAAAAAATTTCAATTATAATTCTTTAAAATAGAATTATACTAAGAAACGTTCAAAATAAAAAGTAATTTGAAATAGGACAAATAAAAAATAAAAAAATGTCTACTACGGAAAGTTGAAAATTAAACTAATCCGAACTTGAAATTCAACCATTTCGATTTTAATTGCAAAATAAAAACTTCTGAAAGGTAAAAATGAAAATTTAGCGCTCAACATGAAAATTCAGAACTCAAAAATTTAAAGCAATTATTTAATTACTGCGGTATCAATTCCAGATAGTTTCATTTTCATCTATTTTGATTTCAAACAATACAATTTTTAACATTTTAGTTTCAATTTTAAGTTTTTTAATTCGAAATTGTTTTTTTTCAGTTGAGTTTAAAACGTTCAAGATTTTGGAACTTTTTCAAATAAAAAGTAATTCAATTTACAATGCAAAGTTCTAAAATCTTCTTATTTTTAAGGCTTGAATTTGAGAAATTATTCTGCAAATTCTGCAACTATAAACTCTTTCAATTTGCTACTCTACGATTTCGAAGAATTAAAAAAAAGGACAATTTTGTGTGTTAAAAATGGAAAGAAAACAATTTAGAATATTTAAATCTATAATTATTAAAATTAGAATGATCTAAGATTGAAAACAAACAATTTAGAATACTTAAATCTAAAATTAAGAAAGGTTTCAAGATTTTACCTCTGATCCGTGTCCAACAATAGTTCTGAAATTATGTTCTGTTTCGAGATCCCAAAATTTCACGAACGTATCTTTACTAGAACTGATGAGAATGTTGTGATTGTTCATAAAAGACAATGCAGTGATGATTCCTTTGTGCCCTACCAATCTGCATATTCCTGTTTCTGCCACAACATCCCATAATATAATATCTGTGTCCTGCAAACATGTATACAATTTATACAATTAAAAAATTAAACATTTCAAGGAATTGAAACAAAGATTAAATTTTGAAACAAAGAGATGAATTTTCAACTAAAATGATGAATCTTCAACTGGAATAGTTAAATTTTCAGTTAAAAAGTAAGTGTTCACCCAAAAAACAATGATTTTTCTACAAAATAGTTAAATTTTCAACCAAGGAAATGTACTTTCAACTAAAATGAAGAATCTTCATCCAAAAAATGTCTTTTTATCCAAATTGTTGAATTTTCTACAATTTAGAATAATTTTTAAGTAAAAGAGATGAATTATCAACGAAAAATCTAATAGTTGATATCTCAAACAAAACATATTTTATTTTAAAATCAAAAACAGTTGAATTCAACCAAAAAAGACGAATTTTCCACAAAAAAGTTAAATCCTCAACCAAATAGTTGAAATTTCAACATTACAAAAAAAGATAAATTTTCCACCAAAAATGGAATAGTTACATTTTCAATTTAAAAAATTCATTTTTCCCCCCCCCCCCCCCCCGCGAAAAAAATGTTACAACAAAATAGTTAAATTTGCAACCATAGAGATGAATTTTCAACTAAGATGATGCATCTTCGACCAAAAATTGAATTTTTAACAAAGTAGTTCAACCACGTAGTTGAATTTTCAATTAAGAAGATTAATTTTCTACAAAAAAAGCCAAATTCTTAACAAAATACATGAATTTTGAACCAAATATTTGAATCAAAACCATTTTTTCCACCTAATAGTTCAATCTTCAACCAAAAATACAAATAAGTCACCAAGAAGATTATTATTCTACCAAAGAGCCACATTTTTAACAAAATATATGAATGTTCAACTACAAAAGATAAATTTACAATAAAAAATGGAGTAGTTAAATTGTCCGTTAAAAAAATTAATTGAAAAAAATAATTATCACCCAAAAAGAATCATTTTCAATCAAAAACATTAATTTTCTACCAAAAAGACGAAATTCTAAGAAAATACATGAATTTCCAACAAAAAATAATTAAATTTGAAACTAAAAACGATCAATTTTCAACGAAAAATGGAACAGTTAAATTTTTAGTTTAAAAAAAAATTTCAACCAGAAAAAAGGTAAAATTTCAACAAAAGATGAAAAAGTTACATTGTCAATTTAAAAAGTTAATTTCTTATTTAAAAAAAACGAAATTTTAACAATATAGTTTTCAATAAAAAAAAAAATAATTTTATGCAAAACAGTTAAACTTTCAACCAAAAAATAAATTTTTAACAAAACTGTTGAATTTCTTACGAAGTAGATTATTTTTTCACCAAATAGTTGAAGTTTCAACCAGAATCACGAATTTTTAACAACAAAAAATTAATTTTCATCCAAAAAAGACGAATTTTGAACAAAATGCACACATTTTCAACTAAAAAAGATCCTTTTTGAACCAAAAATGGAATTGTTAAATTTTCAGTAAAAAAATTAATTTAAAGAATAGAATTATCAACCAGAAAGATTAATTTTCAAGCAAAAACCTTACTTTTTTACCAAAGAGACAAAGTTTTAACAAAATACATGAATTTTCAGCTAAATCGCTGACTTTTTAACTAAAAAGATAAATTTACAATCAAAAATAGAGTTGGTAAATTTTCAGTTGAAAAAATTAATGTATAACCCAAGAAAAGATAAAATTTCAACAAAAAATTGGAATAGTTTTATTGTCAATTTAAAAAGTTAATTTCTTATTTAAAAAAACCAAATTCAAACCAAAACGAAGAATTTTCAACAAAACAGTTGAATTTTCACAAAAAAATGAATTTTTAACAAAACTGTTGAATTTCCTACGAAGTAGATTATTTTTTCGCCAAATAGTTGAAGTTTCAACCAGAATCACGAATTTTTAATGACAAAGTTTAATTTTCGTCCGAAAAAGACGAATTTTCAACAAAATGCATGAATTTTCAACTAAAAAATATAATTTTTTAACCAAAAATAGAATAGTTAAATTTTCAGGCAAAAAATTATTTAAAAAAAAATTATCAACCAAACAGATTAATTTTCAAACAAAAACATTAATTTTTTACCAAAGAGACAAAGTTTTAACAAAATGCATGAAAAATATCATTTTTTTACCCAAAAATGGAATGGTTAAATTTTCAGTCAAAAATTAATTTAAAAAAAGAATTATCAACCAAAAAGATTAATTTTCAAGCAAAAATATTAATTTAATGTTTTCAACTAAAAAGATAAATTTACAATCAACAATAGAATTGTTAAATTTTCAGTTAAAAAAAAATTAATTTTTGCAACCGAAGAAAACATAAAATTTCAACAAAAAATTTGAAGAATTTTCAACAAAACAGTTAAATTTTCAACAAAAAATGAATTTTTAACAAAACTGTTGAATTTCCTACGAAGTAAATTATTTTTTCACCAAATAGTTGAAGTTTCAACCAGAATAACGAATTTTTAACGAAAAAGATTAATTTTTGTCCGAAATTATCAACCAAAAAGATGAATTTTCAAGCAAAACCATGCATTTTCTACCAAAAAGACAAATTTTTAACAGAATACATGAATTTCCAGCCAAATGGTTGAATTTTTAACTAAAAAGATAAATTTACAATAAAAAATAGAGTTGTTCAATTTTCAGTTAAAAAAAAAATTGATTTTCAACCCAAGAAAAGACAAAATTTCAACAAAAAATATAATAGTTACATTGTCAATTTAAAAAGTTAATTTCTTATGAAAAAAAGACGAAATGTGAATAATATAGTTTTCGATCCAAACAAAAGAATTGTATACAAAACAGTTGAATTTTCAACAAAAAAATGAATTTTTAACAAAACTGTTGAATTTCCTACGAAGTAAATTATTTTTTCACCAAATAGTTGAAGTTTCAACCAGAATAACGAATTTTTAACGAAAAAGATTAATTTTCGTCCGAAGAAGACAAATTTCCAACAAAAAAACTGGATTTACTGGATTACGACGGATTACAAGTGGATTACTCCAAATTACTTGGATTACCCCGAATTACTTGGATTATCCCGGATTTCAAGTGGATTAGTCGGATTACGGTAGAATGACCCATAAGTAATGGAAAATTAAAAAATTCTAGACTTACTTTTGAACCAGAAGCTAATCGATGACCCAAAGAATCGTAAGCCAAAGTAGTAATCTCAGAACGATGGCCTACGAAAATACTGATGTTTTCTCCAGAACGCAAGTCAAATGTTTTTATTGTTCCATCAGCATATCCAACTGCAATATGCCTTTTATTTGGCGAAGCTGCGAGATGTGATACATCAGAATTTTCACCTGACAATACTTGAGCCTGAAATTTCAATGTTATATTAGGGCGTGTGATATATTTGATCAAAAAATAAAATTACATTTTATTTGTAAACTAATGTTATCCGAACAAAAGTATCTCAGTTGAGTATGAAATATATTTTTTTTCCTCTTTCGTGACACTGATGATTTAATCACGCCTGGTTTTAATTTTTATATTTTTTGACTGGAACAACGAATCGTATGGATTCTTTATACCAAATATTTTTCTTAAATTTGAAAATAGCGAAGAAAAGTTTTTAAAAATTTTTTACAGTGCATTGCAATTTGTGGATTATTATTTAACAATTTGTTTTGGATTGGCAATTTTTAAGATTTAGAAATGAAAACTTCACTTTTGATTTCTAAAATCTTAAAAATTTAAGAATTCTTATTTATACATCTTTAAACATCAAATTAAAATTTAAAACTAAATTGAATGTCAAAAATCAATGCTTGCGAAAGTCTAGAATTTTAAATTGTTATTACATAAAAAAAGTTTAACATCCATTTACAACGCTCAAAACGAAAAAATTTTCAATTATAATTCTTTAAAATTGAATTATACTAAAAAACGTTCAAAATAAAAAGTAATTTGAAATGGGACACATTAAAAATAAAAGAATGTCTACTACGGAAAGTTGAAAATTAAACTAATCTGAACTTGAAATTCAACAATTTCAATTTTAATTGCAAAATTAGAACTTCTGAAAGGGAAAAATGAAAATTTAGCGTTCAACATGAAAATTCAGAACTCAAAAATGTAAAGAAATTATTCAATTACTGCGGTATCAATTCCAGATAGTTTCATTTTCATCTATTTTGATTTTAAAAAATACAATTTTTAACATTTTAGTTTAAATTTTAAGTTTTTCAATTCTAAAATGTTTTTTTTCAGTTGATTTTAAAATGTTTAAGATTTTGGAACTTTTCCAAATAAAAAGTAATTCAATTTGCAATGCACAGTTCTAAAATCTTCTTATTTTGAAGGCCTGAATTTGAGAAATTATTGTTTTAATTTCTCAATGTTTCGAATTTATTCTGGAGGCATTTAATTTAGAATTATTTAATTACAAATCCTTCAAACTGAAAATTCTGCAACTAGCAACTCTTTCAATTTGCTACTCTACGATTTCGAAGAATTAAAAAAAAAGACAATTTTGTGTGTTGAAAATGGAAAGAAAACAATTTAGAATATTTAAATCATTAATTATTAAATTTCAAATTGTCTAAGACTATTTAAAAAAATTACATTTTATTTGTAAACTAATGTTTCCAGAACAAAAGTATCTCAATTGAGCGTGAAATATATTTTTTTCCTCTTTCCCGACACTGATAATTCAATCACGTCTGATTTTCATTTATATATTTTTTGACTGGAGGAACGAATGTATCGCTGGATTCTTTATACCAAATATTTTTCTAAAATTTGAAAGTAGCGAAGAAAAGTTAAAAAAAAAACAATTTTTACAGTACATTGCAATTTGTAGATTATTATTTAACAATTTCTTTTCAGCTCTAACACGCTTTGTGTCCGCGTAATTTTGAAGTTTTATTTCGAAATTTCTGCAATTTTTAAGATTTAGAAATGAAAACTTCACTTTTGATTTCTAAAGTCTTAAAAAGTTAAGAATTTTTATTTATACATCTTTAAACATCAAAAGTTTTCAATAGTAACACTTAACAATTGTAAAACTTGGAATTTTAAATCTTTAAAATTGAAGTTTAAGGATGTATAAGTAAAAATTCTTAAATTTTGATGATTTTGGAAATAAAAAGTCAAGTTTCCATTTCCAAATCTTCAAATTTGAAGAAATTTCGAATGCAAAGCATCCAAATTTAAGAATTTTTACTTATACATCTTTAAAATTGAAGAGTTTTTAATTTTTTAAATTTACATTTTAAAATTATGCAAGTTTTGAGATTAACAATTTAAAAAGCTGTCATTTTGAAGCTTGACATTCGAAATTTCTTCAATTTGGAAGTTTTAGAAATGAAAACTTGACTTTTTATTTAAAAAATCATCAAAATTTAAGAGTTTTCGATTGTAAGCCTTTAAAATTGAACAACTTTAAACTGAAAATCGTTAAAATTGAAGAATTTTCAATTGCGAATCTTCAAAATTGAAATATTCCAACAAATGTTCCAAATTACATACCTTTAAAATATAAATCTTTAAAACTGAATAATTTGT
>CAKNYM010048906.1:263571-275738 GCA_932195095.1 Andricus curvator
AAAGAGATTTGAATTGGAAGTCTTCAAAATTGAAGAATTTTAAATTGTAAATGGTTAAAATTGAAGAATTTTCAATTGACTTTTTACTTTCAATTTGTAGATTTAAAATTGAAATCTTGATTTTTGATCTTCAAAATTATCAAAATTTAAGAGTTTTGATTTAAACGTTTTTACGTATTGAAAATTGAAGGATCTTCAGTTGCAAGTCTTTAAGATAGAACTATTTCAAAAAGATATATAAAATTTTATGATCTAAAACTATGAACAGTCAAAACTAAACAAGCTGGCCAATTTCCAATTGTAAATGTCTTCAAAATGGATCAGTGTCAAAAAGGGACGACTGAGAAATCCCGAAAAATAAAATTCCTGACACTGTAATATTCCCGAATTAGAAAATTTCCCATTAATAAAATTCCCGAATTGGAAAATTGCCGAATAATAAAATTCCCGACAATTTATAATATTACGGAATATGGAAATTCCCGGCGGAAAATTGCCGAATCATAAAATATCCGAATTAGAAAATTCCCGAATTAAACAAATTTTTAAATTTTGTTACCAATATTATTTATTTATTAAAAAAACAATAATCAAATATTTTTAAAACAAAATAATTTTAATGTTCAAAGTTTCTAAAATTATTGTCTGAATTTAAAATGACAATAATTGAAAAAAATATATTTCTGGATGAATTTTTTTTCAATTATTTTTATTCTAAATTCAAACAATAATTTTAGAAACTTTGACCATTAAAAATAATGTTTTTTATAAAAATATTATTGTATTTTTAATAAATAAAATTTATAAAAATTTTTTAATAGTTTAAACTCGGGAATTTTATAATTCGGCAATTTTCTTTCGGGAATTTTATTATTCGGGGATTTTCAAATTCGGTAATATTATAAACTGCCGGGAATTTTCCAATTCAGGAATTTTATTATCCGGGAATTTTATTATTCGGGAATTTTATTAATCGGAAATTTTATTATTCGGGAATTTTATTATCCGGGAATTTTATTATTCAAGAATTTTATTATTCGGGAATTTTCCAATTCTGGAATTTTACTATTCGATAATTTTACAGTGTCTCTTATGAAAATCTTATTACGATATAAAATCCCACATTAACTGATTAATTTTTTTCTTTGCTTATAATTCATGCTGGAATAAAATCTCACATTTAAATAAAGGTTCCAGATTACTGAGAAAGCCAATTAAAATTAAATTAAAATTGGATGAAATCCAATGTAGCTATTTTATTGTTTATTTTAATTCAGTATTAATTATATTTCATAGTACTTTAAATTAAAGCATATATAGTAATTTGTTAATTAAGCAATCAAAATAGGAAATATGTAATACACGCGCTATTTTTGTTGATTTAAGAATTAAAATGTTCTAATTCTTAAAATTTTGTGAATTAACCATATCACTCGGCTCCAAAAGAATCTTTTGATTTTTGTTCCTATTCTGAATAATATACATCTTCAATAGCCGGAAAAATAATTTTTTATGTTTATAGAATATTAAAACTTAATATAATCTTTCAGTGGAATAAAATGACAATAAAATTGTCCAAAATATGAATGTTATTCATATTGTCTTACCTTTTCTCCAAGACGTAGATCCCAAATAAAAACATGTTCACTCGCTCCAGCAGCTACAAATCTGCCTTCTTGTGCTTCCAATGTAACAAAAACGACATTGCATTTTTGGCTAGCAATTATATTTAAAATACCGGCTGGAACGTATCTCAAATACTGTTTTGTTAAACCCATAGTGCTAGCTTTTTTTTTTCAAACCAACACTTTTATACCACAATTTATAACAAAAATCAAATTAGGCATCACTATCCAGTATTCTGAGAAGTTAAATATTTTTTTCCAAGTCGAAACACTACGAAAGATTGTGAAAAGAGGGATTAAACACTTTTTAAAACAGAGCAAAACACGTGCAAACACAAAAATTGACAAAATTCAACCACGTGTGTTTACAAGCATGAAGGATAGAATTTACAGAGGGGATAACGACTGTGAATGGGGGAGTTGGCCACTCACCAGAGTGCGCGATCTGTTTGGGTCCGAGTTCTGCCAAAATTCAAATTTAATATATGAAGACAAAGATATTAGATGAAGATAGCATTTTTTATATAAATTATTAATAAATGTTTATAGCTCATTCGTAAAATAGAGTCAAAGTGTCAGTCATTCAGTTTGAAAGAACAAATTTAGAAATCTTCTTCTGTCTTTTGGTTGAATTCAACTGTTTTTGATGAAAATTTGATTAGTTGAAGTTTCTTCTCTTTGGTTAAAAATGTAACTATTTTGCTGAAAATTGGTCTTTTTTGTTTTTGTTTTATTTTTGGTTAAAAACTGATCTTTTTTATTTGTAAAATTACATGATTTGATGAAAATTTGTCCTATTTGGTTGAATTCAACAGCTTTTAATTTAAAATATTTTTTGGTTGAAATATCGACTATTACATTTTACTTTGTTTGTTGAAGATTCATCTCTTTGGTTTAAAATAAACTATTTTAGTAAAAATAATTTTTTAAATTAAAAGTTGATTAACTGAAAATTTAACTTGTCCATTTTTGGTTAAAAATTCGCCTATTTTAGTTAAAAAATGAACCATTTGGATGCAATTTCATGTATTTTATAGAAAATTCGTATTTTTTGGTTGAAAATTAATCTTGGTGCTTAAAAATTAATCTTTTTGGTTGAAAAATCATTTTTCGGTTGAAAATTTAACTAATTTATGAAAATTCGTTGTTATTTTCTTGAGAATTGATCTTTTTAGTTGAAAATTCAACTATGTGTTTGAAAATTGATATCTAATATTCCATTTTTTGTTGAAAATTTATTTTTTTGTTGGTTCAAAATTATAATACTTTGTTAAAAAGTAATTTTTTTGGTTAAAGATGTATTACTTTAGTTAAAAATTCATCTTTATGGCTGAAAATTTAACTATTCTATTGAAAATTTCGCTTTTTTTGTTGAAAATTAATTTTCTTAACAGAAAATTTAACTATTCCATTTTTGGTTGAAAATGTTTTCCTCTCTAGTTGAAAATTCACTTTTTTGTTGCGAATTGAACTATATTGTTGGAAATTCAATTTTTTCATCTGAAAATTTCACTATTCCATTTTTTGTTGAAAATTTATTTTTTTTGTTTTCTTTTAGTTGAAAATTTTCTTTTAGTTAGAATTTCAAATATTTAGTTGGAAATTTATGTACATATTTTGTTGAAAATATGTTTTTGTAGTAGAAAATTAATCCTTCTTCTTTGAAAATTCATTATTTTTGGTTGAAAATTTAAGTATTTTGTTCAAACCTCCTTTTTTTGGTTCAGAATTATTCTTTTAAGTGAAAATTGAAATATTTCATTTTTTGTTACAAATTCTTTTTTAGTTGCAAATTCATTTCTTTCAATACAAAATTTAACTACTTTATTTAATTTTTTTCCACTAATTTTTGAACCTAATAATCAAGTATTTCATTTAGAGTTCATCTTTTTTGTTCAAATTAAAGTGTTTTTTATTTAATATTAAAATATTTAAAAATCTTTTTTTCTTGGAGTATGAAATATTCAATTTTTTGTTGAAAATGCATCTCTATGGCTAAAAATTTAACTATTCTATTGAAGATTTCACTTTTTTTGTTGAAAATTCACTTTTTTGTTGCGAATTGAATTATATTGTTGGAAATTCAATTTTTTTATCTGAAAATTTCACTGTTCCATTTTTGGTTGGAAATTTATTTTTTTGGTATTTTTCAGTGGAAAATTTAACTTTTTCAGAGAGAACTTCAAATATTTAGTTAGAAATTTATGTATTTTGTTGAAAATTTGTCTTTCTAGTAGAAACTTAATCCGTCTGGTTTGAAAACTCATCTTTTTAGTTGAAAATTGAACTATTTTATTTTTGGTTCAAAATTTTATCTTTATCTGCTGAAAGTTCTACTATTTGTTAAACAAATAGAGAATGTTATCAAAACATGTACTTTGAATTTTTCAGTAGACAATAATGTCATGTTTGTAAAATTTAGAGCTACGCAAGAAAAATTTTTCATGCTGGTCACTTAAGTGACCAGTAATTAAAATATTAAAATTTTCTCCTTTAAACTGAATTACCTACCTTTTAGTTTATTTTATGAATAAACTATAAAATTTTATACATTATTTTGTATAGAAAAAGCTATTTTTCATTTATTAAATTTAAAATTTCGCAGAACTCGGACCCGAACAGATCGCGCACTCTGGTGAGTGATACACTCCCCCATTGTACACGCGACTCGGGTCTTAAGACCCTACCTGCAATAGTCGTTTGCGCGCCAAATTCAAATTGTAGTATTAGCACAAGAATTTATGTTAATTTTTAAGGCACATTTAAGCGAGAAACTTAATTTATTTTTTGGACATTTCTTTAAATTGAATTGAGCTCAAAATGGTGTTATTGATAGGTGTCTAATAACCGGAAAACCAGGAAAATAGCCGGGAATTTTCAAAAATGTGATATTTTTTATTAATTGTGATAAAAAGACAAGTAAATTGGAATTTTTATTGTTCAAAACTGTGATAAATATGATTAAATAAATATTCGGAAATTATAATATCATAAAAATGTGAAAATTCGAGCATGCGTGGGCTTTCTAAGCAGAAAAAGCCGACAAGGCCTAGCAATCGAAATTGGAAATACCGCGAATTTCAAAAATGCTAATTGTGGTACTAAATACCATTTTTTTTCTAGTATATTTCTAAGCTCAAAGAGTAAATATATGCTCAGAAAAATTTTCAACCACAATTTATATAGATAATTTCATTAAATACCAAAATCTGAATTTGAAAAATTCGCTCTATTTCCAATTTCAAGACTGATTAAGTAGAAAAAACCTGATAGACTCAGGAAATTTTTGATAAACTGAAGTTGAAGTTAGTTTTATTGTTTTGTTGAAAATTCAACAAATTTGCTAAAAAATCATTTTGTTTGGTTGAAAATTCAATTACTTTGACAGAAATTGCATCTTTTTTGGTTAAAAATCACAATTTTTTGGCTGAAAATTAATATTTATTGGTTGAATTCAACTTTATTTTGGTTAAACATTGGAATCTTTTTTGATTGAAATATAAACTATTACATTTTTCATTTAAAATTGATTTTTTTTTGTTGAAAATTCAGCTGTACTTAGTTGAAAGTGGAAATGCTTTGTTAAAAATTCACTTTTTTGGTTGATGATTCATAAGTTTAGTTGACAAAATATTTTTTTTGAGGAAAATTTATATAATTTGATTGAAATTGTTTATTTATTTTTTGTCAATTATTTTTTAAAACCTAAAGTTGAACTATTCAATTTTTGGATGAAAATTTATCTTCTCAAGTTGAAAATTCAACTATCTGGTTGAAAATTCATGTCTTTTGTTACAAATTAATCTTTTTTAGTAGAAAATTAATCTTTTTCTTTGAAAATTTATCATTTTGCTTGACATTTAAAAATTAGTTATTTTTTATTGAAAATAAATTTCTTTAACTGAAAATTTAACTATTTCATTTTTTCTCGAAAATTTATCTTCTTTGGTAGAAATTTAATTTAATCTTCTTGGATGGAAGATCATCTGTTTGGTTGAAAATTTTATAATTTAGTAGACAATTTTTTATTTTGTGGAAAATTGATCTAAGATTTATTTCTTTGGTTAAAATTTAAAATTAAACATTTGTTTTTTTAAGTTAAAAATTAATTTTTTGACTGATAATTTATTTATTTTATTTTTGCTGTTTTACAGAAAATTAATCTTTTTGGCTTGAAAATTCAATAAAAAATGGAATAGTTAATAGTTAAAAACGAATTTTTAACAAAATAGTTAAATTTTCAACCAAAGAGATGAATTTTCAATTACATATTGAATCTAATATGAAACTCTCAAGTTTTTGAGTCGAAATATATTGAATTTTCAGTTTAATTTTCAACCAAGTAGTTGAATTTCAACTAAAAAGATTAATTTTCTACGAAAAAAGAACAGTTTTTAGCAAAATACCTCAATTTTCAACAAAATATATACATTTTCAACAAAAAATATGAATTTTCAACTAAGAGTTTTATTTTACTACCAAAGAAGACCAAGTTTTAACAAAATACATGAATTTTCATCTTAAAAGTTGAATTTTCAACTAAAAAGATAAAATTACAAAAAAATGTATTAATTCAATTTTTAGTTGAAAAATAAATTAAACAATTATTTTTCTAACAAAATTGTTGAGTCCTTAACCAGGAGAGTTCATTTTTGAACCAAACAGATGAATTTTTAAACAAAAACGACTTACTTTTAACAAAATACATGAATTTTCGTCAAAATAGTCCAGTTTTCAAGCAAAAAGGTGAATTTTAAAACAAGAGTATCAATTTTCTACAATATAAAATTATATTTCAACAAAACATATTAATTTTTAACTAAGAAAGATGAATTTACACCAAAAATGGAACAGTTGAATTTTCAACTACATCTTATGTATGTCCAACTAAATCAAGAATCTTCAACCAGAAAATTGAACTTTTAAGAAGGTAGTTCAGTTTTCAAAGAAGTAGTTGAATTTTTAATTAAAAAAAAATAAATTTTGAACTAAAAATAAAATAGTTAAATTTTTAGTTGCAAAAGAAAAATTCTAACTAAACAAAAAACTAATTTGCAACAGTATAGTTGAATTACAATATAGTTCAGTTTTGAAACAAAAAGGTGATTTTTCAAGCAAGAATCTTAATCTTCTATAAAAGAAAACGATACAAGAAAGAAAAATTTTCATCAAAAATGAAACAGTTAAATTTTCAGTTGAATAATTAATTTTTAACGAAAAAAAAAGAATTTTTATCAAAACAGTTAAACTTTCAACGAAAACGTAACTATTTTGATGAAAATTCGTCTATTTGATTTGAAAATTTATCTCTTTTACTAGAAATTTCATCTTTTTTTTGTTAAAAATGCAACTGGCTAATCGCCAATTGATCTCTTTTGGTTGAGGGTTCAAATATTTTGTTGAAAATTCGTCTTTTTTAGATGAATTTAACTCTTTTTGATTTATAATCAAAATATCAACTATTCCATTTTTGTTAAGAATTCATCTTTATTGGTTGCAAGATCAACTACTTGATTAAAAGTTAAACTATTTTGTTAAAAATGTATGTTTTTGGTCGAAGATTCATATTATTAGTTCCAAATTTATCTCCTTGGTTAGAATGTAACTATTTAGTTGAAAATTTGTCTTTTTGGTATTGAAAATTCAACTCTTGGTAGAAATTTAATCTTTTTTTTTGTTACAAATGCAACTACTATTTGAAAATTAATCTGGTTTGGTTTAGGATTCAACTATTTTATTGAAAATTCGTCTCTTCAAACAAAGCCGAATTCAAGTCGATCGAAGTCCAACTCAAGTCGAAATATTTTTACTCAATATTACAATAAGAATGATTTAATATATTGCAAATATTCAGTTCCTGCACGTTGAACACACTTTACACGAATATTTCTTTCTTCAGCATGTTCGAAATTATCGTTTTGGATAAGTAGAGCCAAATATTGAAAAGTACCGGATTCAACCAGTTTTATAGATGCACACCATTTACAGTCGGGATAACCATTCAGTGTAAATGATTTTGATTTTATGAGTGTTCCTGATCGTGAAAATATGCTGAAATTTTCTACAGTCCATTCAATTTGAGCTAGAGTTTCTTCTTTCAAAGTTGTCTTCAGGAAAAGATGTTCCATTGTATTTATTTAATATTAGAGTATATAACTATTTTGCGTATTCTTTTATTGATTTCATTTGATAAAAGTTAATTTCTTGTGAATTACGATTTTCCTGTAGAATAAACTATAACACTTGATAAAAATGACCTTTTTTGTGGTTATTGACGTTTTACAAGCGGACAATACTAACCTTGTGGTTGATTTAAAAAGTGCAATTGAGACATTGTATTATTTAGTTGGCAGATTGATAAAGATTATGTTAATACATTTTTTTCTAGAAAATTTATATTTTTTGAATAAATATTATACAGGTTAATTTGAAATTAAAATAAAAAACAATTTTATGCAATTTTGTTGAAAACCTGATTGGTTGCATATTGTGTGCAAATAATTTTTAGTGGCTGCTTTCAGTTTGTTCTTTTGAATTATGTAAATCACAATTTCCAGATGAGGAACTTTAATTCTAAACATTTATTTCTAGAAGGAAAAATTTAAATTGTAAATGATTCTGTAACACGCACTAAGCGTTATTTGCGTTCTCGACATCGAAAGCGCGTGAAACGACGGTCAGCCACCGCTGAACGCGTTCAGCGAGCCCCACCCGGTCGAGTCAAGAGGGTACGTGATTCGAAATGGCCAATGGGATAGACCAGCGGTCCCCGCCGCAGGGCCTTCAAACACCGCCCAGCGCAAGCCAGGGAGGGGAGCTGCGATAAGAGGACGCGCACGGCCAGAGAACGTCATTCGTGATTCACTTCTCAGCGTTGGAAGCGGTCGGTTGTGTTATGTCTCTGTAAGGATTTTATTGATATTCTTGGCGTCGCGTTGACGCGCCAGCTGTGATTTATAGAACCTTAAAATGGTAGGTGAACTATTAAGTTGTGATCAGTGTTCTTCTAAATGGAGTTTTATATTATCGTGGCTATTTGTGAGTTATAAGCCCGAAAAATTTATCCCGAATTTATACAAAGAGTCTCTGGAAACGGGCTCTCTTGACGGACATTTGACTCTGATATAAGGTAAATTTGGCATATAGAACTTTAATGCTCCCCTGGACAGTTTTTTTTTGTTTGTTTTGCGCTTTTCGCTGGCCTTTTTTTATGCTGCTCTACTGCTGCAAGGACAAATTCAAAACTGTAAACTGCTTTCATCGTCCGCAACGGTTCAGCAACGTGCATGCGCTCCAAATTCCAAATTCCAGCTTCTAACTTATAACTTTCCCTCCAATTTTTCCCTCCATATTTTATCCTTGGCTTTCTCATACCTTCTCAGGGTAAATTTAGGTTATGGCCCAGCTTTGTATTGCTTGTGCGTGTGTATTTTCACACATACGAGGGTGGTCTGAAAAGTTTCCGACCTCAACATGAAGATGGCAGCACTCGTCAATGAAAGCTAGTGAATGTAGTTGTGCATCTTTTGACAGTTACTCACTAAAGTTTCAGCCACTTTGGATGCGTAGTTTTCAGTTGACAGTAGTGATGGGCGCTGCTCGGTATTTCACAGTCATGACCAATCCTGACCGGTCATGACGGTAAATGTTGGTAAAACGCGGTCAGACCAAAATATTTCCACCAGAAAAGGCTTTTTTATAGAGAAAAGTGGTTTAGTTGTTAGGACATACCCTATACTAAACTCGCACAAGAAGTTTTTCGGTTCTAAATGTTCCAGTTATTCCCAAAGTAATAAAAATTCCAAAAAACTGAGCATAGCAGACGACACTTTTTACAGTTTCGCGCGAGTTTCGAGGAGAATTTGAAAATGACACTTTACAAATTACATTGAAAATTTGTTGCACTTACTAAGTAATATTTTTAAAATAATATTTAGTAGTATGCTAAGTTATTTTGAATATCATTTTAATGAATATGTCACTTAAACATTAAGTTAAGTACTGTGTATCGCATAGGTTATATTCCCTAAATAAAAATACTGTTTTTTTGTCTTTAAATAAAATAACATTGATATCTAATTATTATGAATGTAGATTTATGAGTAATTTGTGTAAATAATTTATTATTTATTATTATTTATATGTGACGAAATTCCATAAGGCAATTATTATAATTAAAAATGGGAACAATGACAATACAAGTAATAACAAATAATACATTATTTACAAAAATTACTCATAAATCTAAATTCATAATAATTAGATATCAATTTTATGTTATTTAAAGACAAAAAAACAGTATTTTAATTTAGGGAATATAACCTATACGATACACAGTACTTAACTTAATATTTAAGTGTCATATTCATTGAAATGTTATTCAACATAACTTAGCATACTACTAAATATTATTTTAAAAATATTACTTAATAAATGCAACAGATTTTCAATGTAATTTGTCGATTTGTAAAGTGTCATTTTCAAATTCCCCTCGAAACTCGCGTGAAACTGTCAAAAGTGTCGTCTGCTATGCTCAGCTTTTTCGCATTTTTATAACTTTGAGAATAACTGGAACATTTAGAACCGAAAAAATTTTTGTACAAGTTTAGCATAGCATAATATTTCCTAACAACTAAACCACTTTTTTATATAAAAAAATCTTTCCTGTTGGAGATATTTGGGTCTGACCGCGTTTTACCAACTTTTACCGTCATGACCGGACATTACCGGTCAGGTCAGGTATTACCACAGTCAGCCCGAGCAGTGCCCATCACTAGTTGACAGTCGTTTGAGTGAGTCGATGTGAGTTTTTCTGTGAAAATGGAAAAAATTGAGTATCGAGCTGTCATTAAATATTTGTTTTTGAAAGGCAATACGCCTACGCAAATCAAAGCTGAGTTGAACACTGTGTATGGTGACAATGCTCCATCATTTACCACAGTGAAATTTTGGGCAGCTGAATTTAAACGTGGCCGTAAGAGCTTGGGAGACGATGAACATTCGGGACGTCCAAAAACTGCAACTACTGACGATAACATCGCATCGGAAACTTTTCAGACCACCCTCGTATACCATTGCTTGCCATTTGATTCAGCGCCTGGCTTTATTTCTGTTTTTACAATGCTTTAGTTATCTCTATCTTACTTGGTGTACATGCATTATAAAAAAATGCTTCTTTTTCTTTTTTTTTGTTCTCCGAGGGCGCTGATTGAAAGGATTGTTGTGAAGTGTGATTTTCCAATTTTACTGATGAAGCCTAGGGCTTTATAAATGCTTCTTCAGAATCTAATTTTACTTGCAAGGGGCGGGTCTCTTGTAGTGCCCACATATATATGATTTCTTCTAGTATTCAGTCATATAGGCACCCTAGTGATATTTTGATGGTTGAAATTTATGTTTTTGGTAGTAATTAAGACCTTTTTGCAGGCTTGCTTCTGATCTCGGCGCCATGTCGAGCTATACTCCGGCGGGATCCGATGCCCCGCAACGTTGTGTGAGCGTAGGATCGGGGACTCGCAGAAATAACTCCGGTTCCAGTAGCCGTGGACGCGGTTTTGGAAATGTAAATGTCAGCACTGGGGAGGCTGGCGGCTCTACGGGAACATCGCGTCCTCCTCGTGCCTCTCCCTCCTCTAGGGGAGGATCTGGTGGTAGCGGTAAGGGTAAGAATAAAAAAAGGAGATGTTCTTTCTCTCCTCGCCCGGAAGAGGGTTTTAAGGAACAAAAGACGGACACGGGGAATCAAAGTTTGCTTCTCCAGGATGTTGTGGGTCAAATTTCGGAGGTTCGCCTTGAGGAGCCCACTCTTCTACCAAATTTGCCCCCCTCAATTCAGGGCCCTTCTGATCGTAATGTGAACCCCCATATCTGTTATCTTCTCCCAGCTCTTCTACTAATATCCAACAATCTTGCAGTTTTAGTGAAGATAGGGTTCAGACAGCTTCTCGTTCGAATAATACTTTTAGAAACATTGCCTCCACGGAGCCCTTTCCTGAGGAATTTCTATTCTGGTCCAAGCCGGGAGCCTCCTCGGTTTCATTATACCCGGACTCTGCTCCTCCTCCTTATATGGTTTTTCTTGAGAGCACTGTACAGGGCAGGAATGTGGGAAGGTATGATCCTCTTGAGCTATCGGACAGGATTGACAGGGTGCTGGCAAAACCGTGTCAGATTTACAGAAATGGTCAAAACCGCGTAAAGATTTTCTGCCCTGACCGCTTGGATGCTAATACCCTGGTTACCTCCACCGTTCTAAAAGGTATGGGATACAATGTGTACATTCCCCCATCTCTTCCGGTGAAAAAAGCTTTTGCCAATGAAATATCTACCAGATATTCGGTGCGGGAGTTGGTTGACAGAATGTCCCCCGAATCTTTGAAATCGGTTGTTTCCTTAAGACGTAGGACAAATAGTGATGGGTCACCGAACGAGAGAGTTGAGTTCGTGTTCTCCAGCTCAGAAATTCCACGCACTCTCATGATCTCAAATTTTATATTTAAGGGTATGTGACACAGTCAAATACCTACATTACCGACCTCACTT
>CAKNYM010048907.1:0-11759 GCA_932195095.1 Andricus curvator
TCATTTTACAGAATGAGGTAGATCGTATTTTTTGGTTTCGAAAAAATGATTTCTTCAATAGGTTCCTTTTTTAATTTAAGGAAATATTCCCAGCTTTTTATCTTTAAGTATTGTTTCATGATAGAGGATTTAGAAATTTGGTTCTCAATTGGGAAATATTTATTTCTATTTTTATTTTTATAAAAAAAAACATTTTAAATGAAAAATAAAAATTCTTAAAGAAGGTTGAAGTCCCTTTTAAAGTAATAGTGAAAGGTCATCATAAATCAATAAAAATTTCCCTAGAAAAACATTAAAACTCTATGAAATAATTTCGTAAAAAACCTGGTGATTTTAAACAGAGATTAAAAAAAATATGTGTGAAAATAGTGCAGTTTTTCAATTCAATCTTCCTGTAAAAATACCTAACAAATTAAAAAATAGTGTTCTAATTTGTATTAAAATACACAGTTTTTCGTAAATAATCATAATGCTACGATTACTGAAAAAATATGTTTTCAATTTTCATGGAAAAACAATAATAATAATTCATGAAAAAAAAAATTCATTTTGGCATATGGGGAAACTTTCTTTCGTTTTCTTTGTCACTATACTATTTCTTTCCAATTAAGAACATTCTATGATTTTTAAATATGATTTACTTAATACTTGTAATTTTCTGTGTGACCTGTTTGAAATCGTACCTAAGCTTAAAGTTTTGAATTGTTTATTGTTGAAAGCTTCAAATTTAAAACTTTATAAAATTTCTATCGAGTTCGTTTGGAAATATTCATAATTCTGTTAATTGATGAATATTTCGAAATGCTTTAATTTCATATGAATTTATAAATTTGGATGATTTTTAATTTAAAACGGTTTAATTTCATCTGTTAAATTCAGTATTTTAACTTTAAATTTTTCAATCCTGCTAAAATTTAAAATGGAAAACTATTGTTTGTAATATTTTACAAATTCAATTAAAATTTTTGTTTTGAATGTCTTGAATTAACGATGATTTCGTGTTAAATTTAATACAAAATAATAATTTGTAATTGAAAAGCTGGAATATTAATCAATTTTAAATTCTTCAAATTTTTAATCTCTTCATTACGAACGCCGAAGTGCGAAAGAATTTAATTTGAAATTGTTAAATTTTCAAGTAATTGATTTTAAAACGGTTTCCTGTGTCAGACATAGAATTACACATTTTTCAGTGTTAAGTTTACAGTGTTAAAGTGTTCAATTTTGAACAAACTACAATATGAAATTGTTAAACATTGATTGCTAGGATTTCAAATGATTAGATACTGTAAAACGTTAAGTTAAAGATTAATAAAATAGAAATATTATTCAACTTTTGAACGGCAACCTCTTTTTATGAAAAATATCTTTTAAAAGTAGCATATAATGACAAAACCCTATTGATTATGAGCATTTTATAGTATCAAAAGGAGTTTCAATGATTTCAAATCAGATAAAAAGCCGCGCTTTTACTTAAATGCCCTATAAATTATGATTGAAATGTGATTTTGATGTGTGTATTTTTTCAGGTGAAGCTTGAATTATGAGGAAACTTATGTTGTTACTACAAACCGCTTTTTAATTACGTCATTATTTGACATTTAATTAATTGATGGATGCTGCATTTCAGCCAGCGAACCCTATACCCTGGGGTACGGTGTCCGTCATGTCACTGCCGTTTATTTAAACAATCTGGAAAGTGTAATGTGGCGAAAAAAAGTTATTCCAGACATTTTCAACACTAATTTAATGTTTTCTTATTAATCAAAGTAAAGTATGTGGGAAAAGCAGTTATATCCTCTTACTCCCTGCAGAAATGTATGGGCGCGCCACGGCGCGGCGTCATGCTCCATATGTGACGGCGCAAGATTTAATTAATTTTAATATATTTAAAACGTTTATAGGATAAATCATGATACCAGAAGTTTAATCAAATCACCTATTAAATCCTAACTTTTGCATGCTTTAAGTATTTCAAAATATGCTGTAAGTGCTTAATTTCAGCCAAAGACTTTTTCATCGGCTTCCGCCAAAACTTTTTTTTCATAATTACTCTTCTGACGCGTATTTTCACAACAGAAATTGCATCAAATCACTACTTTTCTGAACAGAGAAAGATATTTTATGTAAAGAAACTAATATGAAAATCAAAAAATACGGGCGCTATTTGTAATTGTCACCGTGCCCCTCACCGGCACCATATCCCAGTCTCCCCTACCTTATTATATTATACTGAAAAAATAAACGCGACAGTACTAACTACCAAGCGCCATTGATAAGAAGAAATCTATTGAAATTTATTTAGATTTGAATGACCAAGAAAAATCTTTGACAGCCAATTCCTCCAACGAAGAGAAGGTGTAAGACTTGAAATGCAAAATTAGTCTTTTAGAATAGAATTGGTTTTTATTGTGACTAGATTATAAACGATGCTTTTCGGCGCTCTCGAAGCGTCGATTAGGAACGTGTACACACGAGATGGAACTCCCAAAATTCACTCACCGAACCAAGACTCGAAATATGTAATTCGACAAACCCTTGTACGACATCGGGATCCATACAAAATAGCTATCGTTTCTTAAAATCTATCTTACTGTTTATGACTATTCAAACTATTAGATCACGTTTTGGCATGATCGGGATTCATGAGATAAAAAATAAGTGTTCCGATTAAGTTATTGAATATCAGTCGTAATCGATTTTATTTTCCATAAGATCGGACATACCTGAAATATTCATACAGTACTTTTTACATAGCCTCGCCGCAAATAATATCGGGAGAAAAATCGAATAACGTCGTCTCTGGAACGAGTCGTTATTTGTAGGGATACCGAATATTGTATACAACTATTCCTTCATATCGATATTATAATATTTATAAGTTACATCTAATCAATAGTATGCAATCTGCGCTGATCTGCTGTACAATTGCTCCGTCGCTTGATCGCGAGGCGTATTTTTCTTTCACTTAATACTTAGCGCCTAAAGTTTTTGGTATTTGCTGAATAACGTTATTATCATCGTTAAGACGTAACAATTTGGTATACATTCATCGAATCGCATAATTAGTGTCTACTATACAAGTATCTACAGGATATCATACGCGATCCGCGAAAGATCTTTACAAGCCGTTACGATTGCGATGTCGTAAGCTTCCTGATAGCTCGTTTATGTTAAATACTCTAGTGAAGATTAAGTGCTTTAGGAAAAATTCATATGGGTCCTTGCGAGATTAACTTCGGAATCTCGACTTTTCATCTATTTCAAACGAGCTTTCAACCCAATCATCACAGTCACAGTATTATAAATATACATCTCTTGAAAAACCTATGAACAACGGTTGGATGATTAGGTATGATGGAGTTGCAAAGGAGATCACAGCACCTCTCCTGGCATGAAAGTCGCTTTCGTCTTAAACATATTACAATTGAAAATCTATACATACAGCCGAATATTCATAATCAATATCGGATCGTGTAATTCGGATGGTTGAGTCTTAATCGTCAAATTGATAAATACTCGTAACGAATTTTCTGTGAAATTTCTTGGTAACGCTCTTGTCAGTGGTTTTAGTTAAGAACTGTTTTGTTATTGGTCATCAACAAATGAACTACAACTTGTCCTCAACTAGTTCTAACATTAACAACGACCAGGATCTCTCAAACTTACTGGGCAGTCACCTTCTGCTGAATTTTCTCACTGACCCCGATTCTCGTCCTTCGGAAACGAGAGCGGCTGAGATCCAGCAGCAATGGAGTTCGATGCCCAGTCAAACAAAGGTAAGTACCCAGTTGTGGAGGAGTGTTGCCAGTACCCAGCAAACCCTCCTCCAGTATAGGGTCCAGAACCGCCAACCCCGATCCCAAGACCGACGCCGATTCCACTTCCCAGGTTTGTTGATCCCGATCCCGTCCCCGTATCGTTTCCCAAGTCCAATCGGTCTTCTTCGATCTTGTGGTCCGTCGTGGTGCCCTCTTCGTCGTACACCATGTAGTGTTGCGGGGATGCCATAGAAGATGGCGTTGACGACAGGGCTGGTGAGGCGACGGACCGAGGCCTGTGTCACTCCGGCTCCCGAAGAGGATCTTCGTTCTGGGTGGTACCACCGACTACTTGACTATTACCCAACGAATTTGCCGTTGTTGACGCGGCCACTCGATGGTGGGGGCTTGTTGCAGCCCCCACTTCTCCTCAAACTTGGGTTCTAGCCGTCGAGTTAGCGTGTTCTGGTCCCGGAGAGTGAGCGTTGGTAGCTCCAGAGGTCAAAGCATACTGACAGGCACTCAATCCACCCCCAGATGATGCTCTAGAGCTCACGGGGCTTATACTTCCGGTATTCGTAATATTACTGACTCCAGTGATGAAACTGGTACAATATCCACTGCTGTGTTCTTTTGCCTTTCGTCGAAGGGTTGCTAGACTACTGGAGGTGACAGTGTATGGCTCCGTTGGAGCTGTTGTCCGATGATGTGGATTGTAGACCGGCGGTCCGTAGGGATGTGGACCAGCTGGTGGTCCATAAGGACAGGTTGCTCCGGATGCTGCAACAGGCGAGCCGGTAACTCCTAAACTGGAGCCCATGCCTGGAATCATTGAGGATGCTGCCTGACCCACAGAGACAGACATACCACCCACGTGGCTTCCTGCTAACGAGGTCGCGGAGTTGAAACAGTTCACAGGGTTGACTTGCGGGTGGTGATGATGAGATGCAGTTGGCACTACGGAGCCTAAGGTGTTCACTGACCATGGAAAGCTCTTAGTGTTTAGTGGAGATGGTACTTTCGAAGCCCAGTTGTTGTAGGAACTGTAGTTATAGAGCGATTCCGCATCGGGGAATGGCTGACCTATGAACGTGTTCAGGGCACCTGCGCCAATACCAGGCCTAAAGTCGGCTGATCCTGCACCCATTACGCGCTCGCGCTTCCTGAACTTTGCTCTCCTATTCTTGAACCATACCTGCAACAGAAATAATGTATTGATTAGATTACATTTTTTTGAAAGAGCAAATCATGCACTCTAAATATTCCCCAGGGATTGGAATAATGCGAAAAAATTTCGAGGGAGATTGAAATTTATTTGTAAGAAGCGAAGCGAAGGTAATAATAATCGTGATTCGTAGGCAGTTCTCTCTTCATCTTGTTCTCTCTTACTCTCGTCAGATTTATACGAATCGACCTCCGAGTATTATTCATGTACAAGGCAAGGCAAGTCGAGCCGGCCCACTGAGACAAATGGCAAGGAAGCCCCTCGAGCTCGCTTCTATCCTAAAATATGACGGCGTTAATTCAAGGCAGCACTGGCGCTCGATACCGCCGCTCTCCTGCACACGTACATGAAGGGTGGTTTCCAACTTCGTCAGCCGTTTCCACCCTCCGAACAGCCCCTAGGTCGCCCGTCAACCTCCAACTACCCGCCTCTTTACTCTCACAGCCTCCGCCCGACTCACCCCCAACAATTATACGGGTGGTTGCGCTCAGATACACGTCGCTCTCGCGTAACTATACGCGGCAAGCAGCGGGAAAACGATGGGGTCCGTAAGGTTAGGTTAGAAGAAACCATCGAACTCACGGGAGGAAGAATGGAAGCCAGAGGAAGGAAGAAAGTGGGTTGGGGGGATCTTCTCAAGATGGATGGCCCTACGATCACGTTGCGGAAACGCTAAGAGGCGCGACGAGTCATTGAAAGTGGGGTAAAGGCTAATGAAGAGTAATGCCTCGACCTCCACAGGTAAGATCTTTCAGGTCACTACGTTTCCTCTATATAGTCTCAAACTAATCAATTTTTTTTAAGATTCTTAACTAGAATCTCAAACTGGATTTGTCCTTATCTATCACAAAAAAACAACAACTTCAAGGCCTATAAACTTAACTGTTATCTGTATTAGTTTATCAGAGTTGTGATGATCCACCTCTTACCTACTTAGCGATTTACAGGTCCCAGTACAACTTCGGAACTTGATTACCTACTTTGTTTCTAAGGGTGATTGTGGTTGAACCAACATGTCAGAGATGTATGTATACACGAAGTTGTAAAATCGACCAAGAAGAGAGACGGAAAACAGAGGAGGATAGGAGAGGAGTAGAGCAAGAGGGAATGCGAGATGCCGCCGCTCGAGAATCAATAAACTCCTGGAGGTAGCTATGGAGAAGGGGCTTCGAGCCTCGCACACGCAAGACCGCACCCGTAAACTTTAACGACATCGCAAAATCTCCGCACCAGGGCTAGCAATGGCGGTTCGTAGGTCGTAAAGTTGATGAATGAACTTTCAAATTTTGAAGAGACTTACAAAGTACTATTTGTCCGTTTAGTCCTCTCATTGAGGTTTTATCAGGATTGCTAATAATAAGTTCATTGCATTTTGCGCTACATCTTCAGATATAGACTATTATCCAAAATGTTCAACTTGAACTCTGGAGGAATTTTTGAACCAAGCTGGGGAGTAAATTCTATTGGAAATCTATGCACTGTGCAGCGATAATGAACGAGCGTGAGGTCGGTATGGGATGCGATAAATCGACTCCAATGTTTTTCGGTTGCAGTGGAGCGCCCGAACAATAGTCTCGGCGTCACGTCAAGCGAGCAATAAAACCTCATCGAATCACGACCCCCCATTCGGACATCGTGCAAGCTTCGGCATGGCTCAATCTACGGAAGCTTATATAACTGTAATGAGAGACCGCGGCCAGGAGGCTCATCAATCACCCCGCCCTTCGCTAACTTCCACGTGTCATTGTCCTATCCTGGCACGCTATACGGGATAGACGGCCGAACCCAGTCGACCATTCGACCTGATCCGAAGCCTTAGTGTCAAAAGCCGGACAATCGAATAACGATTACTCAGCCAAGATGTCCCACAATGCACTGCCTTCTTTCCTTCCTTGAAGATAAACAGGTTGACGAAAGTAATAAATGTGCCGAAACGGTTAATTTTCATAAACATTTAGTTTTGTTGAATTATTTTGTTCATCGAACTCCAACAGATTTATTTTAGAATAGATAGTTGTGTGTAAGAGAGATCTATAATATTTTAAGTGTGCAAGACGTAACACATTCCCCCATAGTTCGAGTATTGGAGAGAATTTAGCCATGCTCGAATTATGGTGAGAGGTGCCACGTCTAGGGACGATTGTAAAAACATGGTTTCGCTAAGTAAATTATGGAATCAACATTGTAGGTATTGACATTTGCAGTAACCTTGAGGAAATTATGAATAAATAAAAAAGTGGATGATTTTCATCGAGTACCGGAGACGTAGAATCGGACAATATCCACATTTATAACATCATCATAAGGTCCATTGATGGTCAAACTTTCCCCAGCACAGAAGTTGAAATAATCTTTCGACTTCCTTTCCCAAAAGAAAAACTTATTCGCACGTACAATTCTTTGGGTCTCTAGATATAGTGTGAATCATGTGCTGCATAGTTTCGAATCAGAAATGGTACGAGCTGAAGAACTTTTTCCGCGGCTTGGAATTCAGAATGGGAATCGAGGCTGCGTTCAGACGTGGAGGAAGATGGGGGAGGATGAGAAGGATGAAGAGGAAGGGAGGTAGAGGGTGAGTTGGAAACGGGCAAAGAGGGGTCGAAGGGTAGAGGGTAGAAGGAGGAACGAGGTGGAGGAGGATAATATTGATCCCCTCGTAGCCCCGCCCCTCCTTACCCGGCGACGCCATCATTATATTATCCACCATCCCTCCATCTACTCGATGTGTGCGCACACCTACGGTCGCAAGCCTACGCGTCCTCAAATCTTCTTTGAGTTTTCTACCTTTTCCCTTCTAGCTGCCAAGATACCATTTTCTTTCTACTTTTCGACCCCCTACTGCCCCTTTCTCTCTTACTTCATCGAAGCAATCCCCAAAGGAGTATTTCGCGGCTGCAGCCAAAAACAAGGCAAACTAAGCAGTGAAGGTATAGTCGGTATGTGGGAGGCAGCGACGCGCGGCGCCACTTCATTAAAAATAAATTCCGTGAAGGAGCCGCCGGATATCCGGGGCTTCGCCAAGGATTTGACGCCACAAGACCCCACGTCGGAGTGCGCCAGTATCCATAACTCGTAGCCACCCTTGCACCTTTCCAGCACATCACGACGATCCGCAAACCTACTGCTGACTCACTTTCTCGGATTTTCTTGAGCCAAGCTGATAAGGAACAATTTTATTTTGGTTTTAAATATTAGCGTAGGATTTTACTGAGAGTTTTACCACTTTAAGGAATTAGTTTTAGCTTTTGTTCTATAATTGCTGTAGAACTGAAAATTGTCCATGTGTCATTTAGAATGTAATTGGGAACAGGACTTTAGTGCCCTGGCTAATGGCGAATGAGAGTATTAAGACTGTCTTCTCAATAACATTATCAATCAAATGTTAATCAAATTGCACGTTTTAAACAAAATACAAATTACAATGGACCAGGTGGTGTATTTTTCTACATTTCTCCAAATTTCATGGGGCTATTTTATTTACTTAAAAAATAAAAAGGCAGAAAGATTTACATTGATGGTTCGGTAAGTCGAGACGACATTGAATACCATTTCCCCCTAAATATAAAGTTTGGGGACTAAGGGTCGATTTTAGATGAGATCAGAGAATATTGAAGAACTTAAAAGACAAGTTTAAATTTGAAACATTAAAAATCGTAATATATGGAAAACTTCCAAATTGTACCGATGCAAATTGCAATGCTGCAATATGTCTGATTTCAAATTGTATATTTTATTTGTTAAATCAAGTCTATTTGAAATTTTTAACTTTCAATGTTTCACGATATAAAATTTAATCAATTAGATTGATCAAGTTCAAATATTGAACAATTTTTCGAATCGCCAAGACTGAGATATTTAAAAAATCATTCGCTTAAAATTAAAATTTGAAAATATTAAAAAATCCAATAATTTCATGAAGAATATTGAATTTTTCATTATTTTTGTAATATTTAATTATAGGAATTGACATGGTACTTATGTCTTAGGTTGATCTTTATCTAAATTTTAATCGAAAATCAGGTGGTTTTTAATTTGAAGCACAAAAAATGAAGAAAAAGATAACTTTTTAAATTGCAAACTAAATAAAGTGATCTCTGTTATGAACGTGAAAAGTACAGAAATTATCAATTTAAAATGTAATATTTCTCTAAAATCTTAAAATCAAAAATCAATTTTTGACCGTAAAATTGTGTATTAGATAGTAAAGTTACTAAATAAAAAATAAGGCAGTTATATTATACCACTAGTAGTAACAATAGCGAGAACAATCGTATATTATGCACCAAGGGGGAGAAGAGAGACTTTATTGACGAGTACTGAAAACATAAGCAAGTCAATAAAGTCCCTCTCCCCCATGATTCATACGATATTTTATATAACAAATGCATCGCTATGGCCGTCTTTTTCATGCCTGTCGAGCCGACCTTAAGTGCAGCTTTTCAGGTCATAGGTATCATATAAACTCATAGATATATAATGGCCATTATATTCCTTTGAGCTGAAAAGGGTAACCTCAGGTTCGCTCCACAGGCATGAGAAACGGCCGTATTCATTATATAAAACAAATTTTGTTTATTCTAAATTTCCTGTGATGAAAAAATGTGTCAAAAAGTTATTAATTTACTTTCTAATGACAACAAATATACGAATATTAAACTGGCAAGTTTAACAAATATGTGTGGGGCCATTACAAAAATATGTAAAGCCTTTTCCTGACATTTTGCCCCTTCCCCCCCCCCCCCCCCACGTAACGCTTTTTTGATAGTAAGTTTGTGTAAGTTTAACATTGGCGCAACGCTCGTAGTGACATTCCCTTCACCCCCTAAAAGCGTGACGTATTTTTTTAGCTGTCCCTCTTATCTAAAAAAAGCTGTTTTTGAATGTTTTTTTCTTAATAGTTCAGAAGAATGAAAATATTTTTAACTAACTAATGGTTTTAATTTGAAATAAGAAGCTTTGTTGTTTGTTCAAAATTATAATTTTTCGGATGGAATGGAATCAGTTTATAAAAATGAAATAAGTAAGGGTAACCAGATTAATTACTGAAACAATTGTTAATGTTATAGAACATGTAGATAAACTCCCTATATATATATATATATATATATATATATATATAGGGAGCATGTAGTAACATGTTTACTTTTTGTATAATACATCAGGTATAACAAAAAAATCATCGATTACAATGTATACAATGTACATTGTACATTGTACTCGCCAAAAGAAAAATCAGTAGATATTCTTTGTTCGTCAGCCGACGCGGCTCAATATCGGTGTACTTTCATGTTAACAGCTTGTACATAAATAGCTCCGTCAGTGATAACAGATAAGCGAACCTAATCTTGATCTACCATTTTAATCTGTCTTCCAAGTTGTTTTGCTGGAGGAATTTTTGACGAACGACTGAAACTGCCATATCGTTCTATTGAAACCGATATTGTAATTTATGACCCTCTTCCAAACCAATCTTTACCCGGAAAAGAATGCGGATGCAATTCCATGTATATCAATGTTTATCCAAAAAAATTCAAACTTATGTTTTTGATACTATACCTACCATCTAAATTTTAATTATTAAGAAATCGGTTACTGAATCAAAATAGTAAGAATTTTCATTGATGAACAGTGAATTCTCACTGAATCAAATTCAAAGAGTGGAAAAGCCTAACAAGCCGACGCTTAGGTACACAAGGTGAACAAGAGAATTTGATAAAGCGACTAATTCTCAGGTAAATTGTTATACGACTTCTAGATATTTATTATTTGGTAATAAAACTCCCAAGATATTCATTGAAGAGAGTTCTATGGAGCAATTAATAATACTTATTATAATTATTATTTCATCCATAGAACTCTCGTTTTATTACCGAGAAAAGTCACTAGAAGTCCTATAAAAATTTACCTGACAATTAGTGGCTTTGTTATCAAATTCTCTTGTATACCTAAGCGCTGGTTTGTTAGCCTTTTCTATCTTTCGCAAATAAGGCTCGTCTGGTTTCATCACCCAGATTCATAAAGGGTATAGCGGGATAAGTAAGGTAAAAATGCCCCCAAGGCTTTTTGGGTCCTAACACAATCTGTAGGTATCCACTGGTGTAGGAATTTTTTTTGCCGAATTTCAGCCTCCCAGCTTACGTATTAACCCTACTACCCTTGATAATGTAATTTTCAGATTTTTATTCTCATTGCTTACTGTTTAATATTAAACGTCAAGCATTCAAATCTCAAAAGTTAAACTTGATCAAAAAATCTGTTCGAGATATTCACTTCTATAAAATAAATGCGGTTTTTAGGTCTTATTTCTTGTAGAGTTGAAAACATCCCCTGAACCAAATTTAAAGACTTGTCTTGAATGAAGGTGTTCACTGAGGACGTTCGAAAGTAATTTAATATGCCAATAGTTTTATTTAAAAAATTTGGTACCATACAAAATACCATTCCATGTACTTTATTGCAATAGGGGTAGCAAAAAAAACCACCCTTTTTTACTAACAATCACTTTCGATTGATTTTTGCATGTTCTATTCGTATCCGTTGGACAAATCAGATATATATTTTTATAAGTTAAAAAAATTCAAGTATCCCTGTCATAAGTGTCAAGCTGTCTCGATATAAAACAACAGTTTTTAAAAATTTAGTTATGTTTTTAATTTTTATTAAAGAGGGAAGTAATTTATCGATATATAACTTATATTTTTTTCTTCTTCTGTGCATGATTAAAAAGTCATATCGACTATAAGATTATTCTTAACAATGAAGCGATTATATAT